>CAKAJE020001600.1:0-101073 GCA_916610135.2 Macropis europaea
GTTAATTTAAGAATTCAGCAAAATTCTATCACATTTGTTCAACTTACGTCGCTCCTATTTCAGATAGCGTACTGGGCTAGGCGGCACCTTAAAGCGCGTGGAATGACGAGTAAAATGCACTACTAAACTTCTATGATAGGGAAATCGGAGTCCCGATTAGATCATTTTATATTTTGTTTAATATAAGATTTCAGGGAAATTCTATCACATTTGTTCAATTTACGTCGCTCCTATTTCAGATAGCGTATTGGGCTAAGCGGCATCTCAAAGCGCATGAAATGTCGAATAAAATGCACTATTAAACTTCTAGGCTAGGGCAAAAAGAGACCCGATTAGATCATTTTACATTAAGGTTAATATAAGAATTCAGGGAACTTCTATCACATTTGTTCAATTTACGTCGCTCCTATTTCAGATAGCGTGTTGGGGTAGGCGGCATCTCAAAGCGCATTAAATGGCGAGCAAAATGCACTATTAAACTTCAAGGGTATGGCAAACAGAGACCCGATTATATCATTTTATATTATGGTTAATTTAAGAATTCAACGAAATTCTATCACACTTGTTCAATTTACGTCGCTCCTATTTCAGAAAGCGTATTGGGCTAAGCGGCATCTCAAAGCGCATGAAATGACGAGCAAAATGCACTATTAAACTTCTAGGGTAGGGCAAACAGAGACCCGATTAGATCATTTTATATTATTGTCAATTTAATCATTAAGCAAAATTCTATCACATTTGTTCAATTTACGTCGTTCCTATTTCAGATAGCGTACTGGGCTAGGCGGCATCTCAAAGCGCATGAAATAGCGAGTGAAATGCACTATTAAACTTCTAGGGTAGGGCGAACAGAGACCCGATGAGATCATTTTATATTATGGTTAATTTAAGAATTCAACGAAATTCTATCACACTTGTTCAATTTACGTCGCTCCTATTTCAGATAGCGTATTGGGCTAAACGGCATCTCAACACGCATGAAATGGCGAGTACAATGCACTATTAAACTTCTAGGGTAAGGCAAACAGAGACCCGATTAGATCATTTTATATTACGGTTAATATAAGAATGCGGCGTAATTCTTTCACATTTGTTCAATTTACGTCGCTGCTATTCCAGATAGCTTATTGTGCTTAGCGGCATCTCAAAGCGCATGAAATGACGAGTGATATGCACTATTAAACTTCTATGATAGGGCAATCAGAGACCAGACTAGATCATTTTATACTTTGGTTAATATAAGAATTCAGCGAAATTCTATCTCATTTGTTCAATTTACGTCGCTCTTATTTCAGATAGCGTATTGGGCTACGCGGCATCTCAAAGCGCATGAAATGTCGAGTGAAATGCACTATTATACTTGTAGGGCAGGGCGAACAGAGACCCGAAGAGATCATTTTACATTATAGTTAATTTAAGAATTCAGCGAAATTCTATCACATTTGTTTAATTTACGTCGCTCATATTTCAGATAGCGTATTGGGCTAAGCGGCATCTCAAAGCGCATGAAATGGCGAGCAAAATGCACTATTAAACTTCTAGGGTAGGGCAATCAGTGACCCTATTAGATCATTTTATATTACGGTTAATATAAGAATTCAGCGTAATTCTATCACATTTGTTCAACTTACGCCGCTCCTATTTCAGGTAGCGTACTGGGCTAGGCGGCATCTTAAAGCGCGTGGAATGGCGAGTAAAATGCACTATTAAACTTCTAGGATAAGGCAAACAGAGACCCGATTAGATCATTTTATATTACAGTTAATATAAGAATGCGGCGTAATTCTTTCACATTTGTTCAATTTACGTCGCTGCTATTCCAGATAGCTTATTGTGCTTAGCGGCATCTCAAAGCGCATGAAATGTCGAGTGAAATGCACTATTAAACTTCTAGGGTAGGGCAAACAGAGACCCGATTAGATCATTTTATATTATGGTTAATTTAAGATGTCAGCGAAATTCTATCACATTTGTTCAACTTACGTCGCTCCTATTTCAGATAGCGTATTGGGATAAGCGGCATCTCAAAGCGCATGAAATGGCGAGTAAAATGCACAATTAAACTATTAGGGTAGGGCAAACAGAGACCCGATTAGATCATTTTATATTATGGTTAATATAAGAATTCAGCGTAATTCTATCACATTTGTTCAACTTATGTCGCTCCTATTTCAGGTAGCGTACTGGGCTAGGCGGCATCTTACAAGCGCGTGAAATGGCGAGTAAAATGCACTATTAAACTTCTAGGATAAGGCAAACAGAGACCCGATTAGATCATTTTATATTACGGTTAATATAAGAATGCGGCGTAATTCTTTCACATATGTTCAATTTACGTCGCTGCTATTCCAGATAGCTTATGTGCTTAGCGGCATCTCAAAGCGCATGAAATGACGAGTGATATGCACTATTAAACTTCTATGATAGGGCAATCAGAGACCAGACTAGATCATTTTATACTTTGGTTAATATAAGAATTCAGCGAAATTCTATCACATTTGTTCAATTTACGTCGCTCTTATTTGCAATAGCGTATTGGGGCTACGCGGCATCTCAAAGCGCATGAAATGTCGAGTGAAATGCACTATTATACTTGTAGGGCAGGGCGAACAGAGACCCGAAGAGATCATTTTACATTAAGGTGAATATAAGAATGCAGCGTAATTCTGTCACATTTGTTTAACTTACGTCGCTCCTATTTCAGATAGCGTATTGGGTTAAGCGTCATCTCAAAGCGCATGAAATGGCGAGTGAAATGCACTATTAAACTTCTGGGGTAGGGCGAACAGAGGACCCGATTAGATCATTTTACATTAAGGGTAATATAAGTATTCAGCGAGATTCTATCACATTTGTTCAATTTACGTCGCTCCTATTTCAGACAGCTTATTGGGCTTAGCGGCATCTCAAGCGCATGAAATGGCGAACAAAATGCACTATTAAACTTCTAGGCTAGGGCGAACAGAGACCAGATTAGATCATTTTATATTTTGGTTAATATAAGAATTCTGCGAAATTCTATCACATTTGTTCAATTTACGTCGCTCCTATTTCAGATAGCGTATGGGGCAAAGCGGCATCTCAAACCGTATGAAATGGCGAATAAAATGAACTATTAAAGTTCTAGACTCGGGCGGACAGAGATTCGATTAGATCATTTTACATTATGGTTAATAAAAGAATTCAGTGAAATTCTATCACATATGTTCAACTTATATCGCTCCAATTTCAGATAGCGTATTAGGCTAAGCGGCATCTCAAAGCGCATGAAATGACGAGTAAAATGCACTATTAAAGTTCTAGGGTAGGGCAAACAGAGACCCGATTAGATCATTTTATATTATGGTTAATTTAAGAATTGAGCGAAATTCTATCACATTCGTTCAATTTACGTCGCTCCTATTTCAGATAGCGTATTGGGCAAAGCGGCATCTCAAAGCGCATGAAATGACGAGTAAAATGCACTATTAAACTTCTAGGGTAGGGCAAGCAGAGACCCGATTAGATCATTTTATATTATGGTTAATTTAAGAATTCAGCAAAATTCTATCACATTCGTACAATTTAGGTCGCTCCTATTTCAGATAGCGTATTGGGCTAAGCGGCATCTCAAAGCGCATGAAATGGCGAGTGAAATGCACTATAAGACTTCTATGGTAGGGCGAACAGAGACCAGATAGATCATTTTACATTCTGGTTAATAAAATAATTCAGCGAAATTCTATCACATTGTTCAACTTTCGTCGCTCCTATTTCAGATAGCGTATTGGGCTACGCGGCATCTCGAAGCGCATGAAATGGCGAGTATGATGCACTATTAAACTTCTAGGATAAGGCAAACAGATACCCCGATTAGATCATTTTATATTATGGTTAATTTAAGAATTCAGCAAAATTCTATCACATTTGTTCAATTTACGTCGCTCCTATTTCGGATAGCGTACTGGGCTAGGCGGCATCCTAAAGCGCGTGGAGTGGCGAGTAAAATGCACTATTAAACTTGTATGATAGGGCAATCAGAGACGCGATTAGATCATTTTATATTTTGTTTAATACAAGATTTCAGGGAAATTCTATCACATTTGTTCAATTCGTGTCGCTCATATTTCAGATAGCGTATTGGGCTAAGCGGCATCTCAAAGCGCATGAAATGGCGAGTAAAATGCACTATTAAACTCCTAGGCTAGGGCAAACAGAGACCCGATTAGATCATTTTATATTATGGTTAATTTAAGAATTCAGCAAGATTCTATCACATTTGTTGAATTTACGTCGCTCCTATTTCAGATAGCGTACTGGGCTAGGCGGCATCTTAAAGCGCGTGGAATGGCGAGTAAAATGCACTGTTAAACTTCAATGATAGGGCAGTCAGAGACCAGATTAGATCATTTTATATTTTGTTTAATATAAGATTTCCGGGAAATCCTATCACATTTGTTCTATTTACGTCGCTCCTATTTCAGTTAGCGTATTGGGCTAACCGGCATCTCAAAGCGCATGAAATGGCGAATAAAATGGACTATTAAACTTCTAGGGTAGGGCAAACAGAGACCCGATTAGATCATTTTATATTACGGTTAATATAAGAATTCAGCAAGATTCTATCACATTTGTTGAATTTACGTCGCTCCTATTTCAGATAGCGTACTGGGCTAGGCGGCATCTTAAAGCGCGTGGAATGGCGAGTAAAATGCACTGTTAAACTTCAATGATAGGGCAGTCAGAGACCAGATTAGATCATTTTATATTTTGTTTAATATAAGATTTCCGGGAAATCCTATCACATTTGTTCTATTTACGTCGCTCCTATTTCAGTTAGCGTATTGGGCTAACCGGCATCTCAAAGCGCATGAAATGGCGAATAAAATGGACTATTAAACTTCTAGGGTAGGGCAAACAGAGACCCGATTAGATCATTTTATATTACGGTTAATATAAGAATTCAGCGTAATTCTATCACATTTCTTCAAATTACGTCGCTCCTATTTCAGATAGCGTACTGGGCTGGCCGGTATCTCAAACCGCATGAAATGGCGAGTAAAATGCACTATTAAACTTCTACGGTAGGGCAAACAGAGACCCGATTAGATCATTTTATATTATGGTTAATTTAAGAATTGAGCGAAATTCTATCACATTCGTTCAATTTAGGTCGCTCCTATTTCAGATAGCGTATTGGGCTAAGCGGCATCTCAAAGCGCATGAAATGGCGAGTGAAGTGCACTATTAAACTTCTGGGGTAGGGCGAACAGAGACCCGATTAGATCATTTTACATTAAGGGTAATATAAGTATTCAGCGAGATTCTATCACATTTGTTCAATTTACGTCGCTCCTATTTCAGACAGCTTATTGGGCTTAGCGGCATCTCAAAGCGCATGAAATGGCGAACAAAATGCACTATTAAACTTCTAGGCTAGGGCGAACAGAGACCAGATTAGATCATTTTATATTTTGGTTAATATAAGAATTCTGCGAAATTCTATCACATTTGTTCAATTTACGTCGCTCCTATTTCAGATAGCGTATGGGGCAAAGCGGCATCTCAAACCGTATGAAATGGCGAATAAAATGAACTATTAAAGTTCTAGACTCGGGCGGACAGAGATTCGATTAGATCATTTTACATTATGGTTAATAAAAGAATTCAGTGAAATTCTATCACATATGTTCAACTTATATCGCTCCAATTTCAGATAGCGTATAGAGCTACGCGGCATCTCGAAGCGCATGAAATGGCGAGTATGATGCACTATTAAACTTCTAGGATAAGGCAAACAGATACCCGATTAGATCATTTTATATTATGGTTAATTTAAGAATTCAGCGAAATTCTATCACATTCGTTCAATTTACGTCGCTCCTATTTCAGATAGTGTATTGGGCTAAGCGGAATCTCAAAGCGCATGAAGTGGCGAGTAAAATGCACTATTAAACTTCTAGGGTTAGGGAAACAGAGACCCGATTAGATCATTTTATATTACGGTTAATATAAGAATTCAGCGTAATTCTATCACATTTGTTCAACTTACGTCGCTCCTATTTCAGATAGCGTACTGGGCTAGGCGGCATCTTAAAGCGCGTGGAAGGGCGAGTAAAATGCACTACTAATCTTCTATGATAGGGCAATCAGAGACCCGATTAGATCATTTTATATTTTGTTTAATATAAGATTTCAGGGAAATTCTATCACATTTGTCCAACTTACGTCGCTCCTATTTCAGATAGCGTATTGCGCTAAGCGGCATCCCAAAGCGCATGAAATGGCAAACAAAATGCACTATTAAACTTCTAGGCTATGGCGAACAGAGACCAGATTAGATCATTTTATATTTTGTTTAACATAAGAATTCTGCGAAATTCTATCACATTTGTTCAATTTACGTCGCTCCTATTTCCGATAGCTTATTGGGCTTAGCGGCATCTCAAAGCGCATAAAGTGACGAGTGAAATGCACTATTAAACTTCTAGGGTAGGGCAAACAGAGACCCGATTAGATCATTTTATATTATGGTTAATTTAAGAATTCAGCAAAATTCTATCACATTTGTTCAACTTACGTCGCTCCTATTTCAGATAGCGTACTGGGCTAGGCGGCACCTTAAAGCGCGTGGAATGACGAGTAAAATGCACTACTAAACTTCTATGATAGAGCAATCAGAGACCCGATTAGATCATTTTATATTTTGTTTAATATAAGATTTCACGGAAATTCTATCACATTTGTTCAATTTACGTCGCTCCTATTTCAGATAGCGTATTGGGCTGTGCGGCATCTCAAAGCGCATGAAATGGCGAACAAAATGCACTATTAAACTTCTAGGCTAGGGCGAACAGAGACCTGATTAGATCATTTTATATTTTGGTTAACATAAGGATTCTGCGAAATTTTATCACATTTGTTCAATTTACGTCGCTCCTATTTCAGATAGCTTATTGGGCTAAGCGGCATCTGAAGGCGCATGAAGTGTCGAGTAAAATGCACTATTAAACTTCTAGGGTACGGCAAACAGAGACCCGATTAGATCATTTTATATTATGTTTAATTTAAGAATTCATCAAAATTCTATCACATTTGTTCAACTTACGTCGCTCCTATTTCAGATAGCGTACTGGGCTAGGCGGCACCTTAAAGCGCGTGGAATGACGAGTAAAATGCACTACTAAACTTCTATGATAGGGCAATCAGAGACCCGATTAGATCATTTTATATTTTGTTTAATATAAGATTTCACGGAAATTCTATCACATTTGTTCAATTTACGTCGCTCCTATTTCAGATAGCGTATTGGGCTAAGCGGCCTCTCAAAGCGCATGAAATGGCGAGTAAAATGCGCTATTAAACTTCTAGGATACGGGAAACGGAGACCCGATTAGTTCATTTTATATTACGGTTAATATAAGAATTCAGCGTAATTCTATCACATTTGTTCATCTTACGTCGCTCCTATTTCAGATAGCCTACTGGGCTAGGCGGCATCTTAAAGCGCGTGGAAGGGCGAGCAAAATGCACTATTATACTTCTAGGGTAGGGCGAACAGAGACCCGAAGAGATCATTTTACATTAAGGTGAATATAAGAATTCAGCGAAATTCTATCACATTTGTTCAATTTACGTGGCTCCTATTTCAGATAGCGTATTGGGCTAAGCGGGATCTCAAAGCGCATGAAATGGCGACTAAAATGCACTATTAAACTTCTATGATTGGGCAATCAGAGACCCGATTAGATCATTTTATATTTTGGTTAATATAAGATTTCACGGAAATTCTATCACATTTGTTCAATTTACGTCGCTCCTATTTCAGATAGCGTATTGGGCTATGCGGCATCTCAAAGCGCATGAAATGGCGAGTAAAATGCACTATTAAACTTCTAGGGTAGGGCAAACAGAGACCCGATTAGATCATTTTATATTATGGTTAATTTAAGAATTCACCAAAATTCTATCACATTTGTTCAATGTACGTCGCTCCTATTTCGGATAGCGTACTGGGCTAAGCGGCACCCTAAAGCGGGTGGAGTGGCGAGTAAAATGCACTATTAATCTTCTATGATAGGGCAATCAGAGACCCGATTAGATCATTTTATATTTTGGTTAATATAAGAATTCAGCGAAATTCTATCACAATTGTTCTATTTACGTCGCTCGTATTTCAGATAGCTTATTGTGCTTAGCGGCATCTCAAAGCGCATGAAATGACGAGTGAAATGCACTATTAAACTTCTAGGGTAGGGCAAACAGAGACCCGATTAGATCATTTTATATTTTGGTTCATATAAGAATTCAGCGAAATTCTATCACATTTGTTCAATTTACGTCGCTCATATTTCAGATAGCGTATTGCACTAAGCGGCATCTCAAAGCGCATGAAATGGCGAGTAAAATGCACTATTAAACTTCTAGGGTAGGGCCAACAGAGACCCGATAAAATCATTTTATATTGTAGTTAACTTAAGAATTCAGAGAAATTCTATCACATTTGTTCAATTTACGTCGCTCCTATTTCAGATAGCGTATAGGGCTAAGCGGCATCTCAAAGCGCATGAAATGGCGAGTAAAATGCAATGCTAAACTTCTAGGATAAGGCAAACAGAGACCCGATTAGATCACTTTATATTACAGTTAATTTAAGAATTCAGCGAAATTCTATCACATTTGTTTAATTTACGTCGCTCATATTTCATATAGCGTATTGGGCTAAGCGGCATCTCAAAGCGCATGAAATGGCGAGCAAAATGCAATACTAAACTTCTAGGATAAGGCAAACAGAGACCCGATTAGATCATTTTATATTACGGTTAATATAAGAATTCTGCGTAATTCTATCACATTTGTTCTACTTACGTCGCTCCTAATTTAGAGAGCGTACTGGGCTAGGCGGCATCTTAAAGCGCGTGGAATGGCGAGTAAAATGCACTGCTAAACTTCTATGATAGGGCAATCAGAGACCCGATTAGATCATTTTATATTTTGTTTAATATAAGATTTCACGGAAATTCTATCACATTTGTTCAATTTACGTCGCTCCTATTTCAGATAGCGTATTGGGCTATGCGGCATCTCCAAGCGCATGAAATGGCGAACAAAATGCACTATTAAACTTCTAGGCTAGGGCGAACATAGACCAGATTAGATCATTTTATATTTTGGTTAACATAAGGATTCTGCGAAATTATATCACATTTGTTCAATTTACGTCGCTCCTATTTCAGATAGCATATTGGGCTAAGCGGCATCTGAAGGCGCCTGAAGTGTCGAGTAAAATGCACTATTAAACTTCTAGGGTACGGCAAACAGAGACCCGATTAGATCATTTTATATTATGGTTAACTTAAGAATTCAGCAAAATTCTATCACATTTGTTCAACTTACGTCGCTCCTATTTCAGATAGCGTATTGGTCTAAGCGGCATCTCAAAGCGCATGAAATGGCGAGTGAAATGCACTATAGGACTTCTATGGTAGGGCGAACAGAGACCCGATTAGATCATTTTATATTGAGGTTAATATAAGAATTCACGGAAATTCTATCACATTTGTTCAATTTACGTCGCTCCTATTCCAGATAGCGTATTGGGCTAAGCGGCATCTCAAAGCGCATGAAATGGCGAGTAAAATGCGCTATTAAACTTCTAGGATAAGGCAAACAGAGACCCGATTAGATCGTTTTATATTACGGTTAATATAAGAATTCAGCGTAATTCTATCACATTTGTTCAAGTTACGTCGCTCCTATATCAGATAGCGTACTGGGCTAGGCGGCATCTTAAAGCGCGTGGAATGGCGAGTAAAATGCACTACTAATCTTCTATGATAGGGCAATCAGAGACCCGATTAGATCATTTTATATTTTGATTAATATAAGATTTCAGGGAAATTCTATCACATTTGTTCAATTTACGTCGCTCCTATTTCAGATGGCGTATTGGGCTAAGCGGGATCTCAAGGCGCATGAAATGGCGAGTGAAATGCACTACTAATCTTTTATGATACGGCAATCAGAGACCCGATTAGATCATTTTATATTTTGATTAATATAAGATTTCAGGGAAATTCTATGACATTTGTTCAACTTACGTCGCTCCTATTTCAGATAGCGTATTGGGCTAAGCGGCATCTCAAAGCGCATGAAATGGCGAGTGAAATACACTATAGGACTTCTATGGTAGGGCGAACAGAGACCCGATTAGATCATTTTATATTGAGGTTAATATAAGAATTCACGGAAATTCTATCACATTTGTTCAATTTACGTGGCTCCTATTCCAGATAGCGTATTGGGCTAAGCGGCATCTCAAAGCGCATGAAATGGCGAGTAAAATGCGCTATTAAACTTCTAGGATAAGGCAAACAGAGACCCGATTAGATCGTTTTATATTACGGTTAATATAAGAATTCAGCGTAATTCTATCACATTTGTTCAAGTTACGTCGCTCCTATATCAGATAGCGTACTGGGCTAGGCGGCATCCTAAAGCGCGTGGAGTGGCGAGTAAAATGCACTATTAAACTTGTATGATAGGGCAATCAGAGACGCGATTAGATCATTTTATACTTTGTTTAATACAAGATTTCAGGGAAATTCTATCACATTTGTTCAATTCGTGTCGCTCATATTTCAGATAGCGTATTGGGCTAAGCGGCATCTCAAAGCGCATGAAATGGCGAGTGAAGTGCACTATAAGACTTCTATGGTAGGGCGAACAGAGACCCGATTAGATCATTTTATATTTTGTTTAATATAAGATTTCACGGAAATTCTATCACATTTGTTCAATTTACGTCGCTCCTATTTCAGATAGCGTATTGGGCTAAGCGGCCTCTCAAAGCGCATGAAATGGCGAGTAAAATGCGCTATTAAACTTCTAGGATACAGGAAACGGAGACCCGATTAGTTCATTTTATATTACGGTTAATATAAGAATTCAGCGTAATTCTATCACATTTGTTCATCTTACGTCGCTCCTATTTCAGATAGCCTACTGGGCTAGGCGGCATCTTAAAGCGCGTGGAAGGGCGAGTAAAATGCACTATTATACTTCTAGGGTAGGGCGAACAGAGACCCGAAGAGATCATTTTACATTAAGGCGAATATAAGAATTCAGCGAAATTCTATCACATTTGTTCAATTTACGTGGCTCCTATTTCAGATAGCGTATTGGGCTAAGCGGGATCTCAAAGCGCATGAAATGGCGACTAAAATGCACTATTAAACTTCTATGATTGGGCAATCAGAGACCCGATTAGATCATTTTATATTTTGGTTAATATAAGATTTCACGGAAATTCTATCACATTTGTTCAATTTACGTCGCTCCTATTTCAGATAGCGTATTGGGCTATGCGGCATCTCAAAGCGCATGAAATGGCGAGTAAAATGCACTATTAAACTTCTAGGGTAGGGCAAACAGAGACCCGATTAGATCATTTTATATTATGGTTAATTTAAGAATTCACCAAAATTCTATCACACTTGTTCAATGTACGTCGCTCCTATTTCGGATAGCGTACTGGGCTAAGCGGCACCCTAAAGCGGGTGGAGTGGCGAGTAAAATGCACTATTAATCTTCTATGATAGGGCAATCAGAGACCCGATTAGATCATTTTATATTTTGGTTAATATAAGAATTCAGCGAAATTCTATCACAATTGTTCTATTTACGTCGCTCGTATTTCAGATAGCTTATTGTGCTTAGCGGCATCTCAAAGCGCATGAAATGACGAGTGAAATGCACTATTAAACTTCTAGGGTAGGGCAAACAGAGACCCGATTAGATCATTTTATATTTTGGTTCATATAAGAATTCAGCGAAATTCTATCACATTTGTTCAATTTACGTCGCTCATATTTCAGATAGCGTATTGCACTAAGCGGCATCTCAAAGCGCATGAAATGGCGAGTAAAATGCACTATTAAACTTCTAGGGTAGGGCCAACAGAGACCCGATAAAATCATTTTATATTGTAGTTAACTTAAGAATTCAGAGAAATTCTATCACATTTGTTCAATTTACGTCGCTCCTATTTCAGATAGCGTATTGGGCTAAGCGGTATCTCAAAGCGCATGAAATGGCGAGTAAAATGCAATGCTAAACTTCTAGGATAAGGCAAACAGAGACCCGATTAGATCATTTTATATTATAGTTAATTTAAGAATTCAGCGAAATTCTATCACATTTGTTTAATTTACGTCGCTCATATTTCAGATAGCGTATTGGGCTAAGCGGCATCTCAAAGCGCATGAAATGGCGAGCAAAATGCACTATTAAACTTCTAGGGTAGGGCAATCAGTGACCCGATTAGATCATTTTATATTATAGTTAATTTAAGAATTCAGCGAAATTCTATCACATTTGTTCAATTTACGTCGCTCCTATTTCAGATAGCGTATTGGGCTAAGCGGTATCTCAAAGCGCATGAAATGGCGAGTAAAATGCAATACTAAACTTCTAGGATAAGGCAAACAGAGACCCGATTAGATCATTTTATATTACGGTTAATATAAGAATTCTGCGTAATTCTATCACATTTGTTCTACTTACGTCGCTCCTAATTTAGAGAGCGTACTGGGCTAGGCGGCATCTTAAAGCGCGTGGAATGGCGAGTAAAATGCACTGCTAAACTTCTATGATAGGGCAATCAGAGACCCGATTAGATCATTTTATATTTTGTTTAATATAAGATTTCACGGAAATTCTATCACATTTGTTCAATTTACGTCGCTCCTATTTCAGATAGCGTATTGGGCTATGCGGCATCTCCAAGCGCATGAAATGGCGAACAAAATGCACTATTAAACTTCTAGGCTAGGGCGAACAGAGACCTGATTAGATCATTTTATATTTTGGTTAACATAAGGATTCTGCGAAATTTTATCACATTTGTTCAATTTACGTCGCTCCTATTTCAGATAGCATATTGGGCTAAGCGGCATCTGAAGGCGCATGAAGTGTCGAGTAAAATGCACTATTAAACTTCTAGGGTACGGCAAACAGAGACCCGATTAGATCATTTTATATTATGGTTAACTTAAGAATTCAGCAAAATTCTATCACATTTGTTCAACTTACGTCGCTCCTATTTCAGATAGCGTATTGGGCTAAGCGGCATCTCAAAGCGCATGAAATGGCGAGTGAAATGCACTATAGGACTTCTATGGTAGGGCGAACAGAGACCCGATTAGATCATTTTATATTGAGGTTAATATAAGAATTCACGGAAATTCTATCACATTTGTTCAATTTACGTCGCTCCTATTCCAGATAGCGTATTGGGCTAAGCGGCATCTCAAAGCGCATGAAATGGCGAGTAAAATGCGCTATTAAACTTCTAGGATAAGGCAAACAGAGACCCGATTAGATCGTTTTATATTACGGTTAATATAAGAATTCAGCGTAATTCTATCACATTTGTTCAAGTTACGTCGCTCCTATATCAGATAGCGTACTGGGCTAGGCGGCATCTTAAAGCGCGTGGAATGGCGAGTAAAATGCACTACTAATCTTCTATGATAGGGCAATCAGAGACCCGATTAGATCATTTTATATTTTGATTAATATAAGATTTCAGGGAAATTCTATCACATTTGTTCAATTTACGTCGCTCCTATTTCAGATGGCGTATTGGGCTAAGCGGGATCTCAAGGCGCATGAAATGGCGAGTGAAATGCACTACTAATCTTTTATGATACGGCAATCAGAGACCCGATTAGATCATATTATATTTTGATTAATATAAGATTTCAGGGAAATTCTATGACATTTGTTCAACTTACGTCGCTCCTATTTCAGATAGCGTATTGGGCTAAGCGGCATCTGAAAGCGCATGAAATGGCGAGTGAAATACACTATAGGACTTCTATGGTAGGGCGAACAGAGACCCGATTAGATCATTTTATATTGAGGTTAATATAAGAATTCACGGAAATTCTATCACATTTGTTCAATTTACGTCGCTCCTATTCCAGATAGCGTATTGGGCTAAGCGGCATCTCAAAGCGCATGAAATGGCGAGTAAAATGCGCTATTAAACTTCTAGGATAAGGCAAACAGAGACCCGATTAGATCGTTTTATATTACGGTTAATATAAGAATTCAGCGTAATTCTATCACATTTGTTCAAGTTACGTCGCTCCTATATCAGATAGCGTACTGGGCTAGGCGGCATCCTAAAGCGCGTGGAGTGGCGAGTAAAATGCACTATTAAACTTGTATGATAGGGCAATCAGAGACGCGATTAGATCATTTTATATTTTGTTTAATACAAGATTTCAGGGAAATTCTATCACATTTGTTCAATTCGTGTCGCTCATATTTCAGATAGCGTATTGGGCTAAGCGGCACCTCAAAGCGCATGAAATGGCGAGTAAAATGCACTATTAAACTCCTAGGCTAGGGCAAACAGAGACCCGATTAGATCATTTTATATTATGGTTAATTTAAGAATTCAGCAAGATTCTATCACATTTGTTGAATTTACGTCGCTCCTATTTCAGATAGCGTACTGGGCTAGGCGGCATCTTAAAGCGCGTGGAATGGCGAGTAAAATGCACTGTTAAACTTCAATGATAGGGCAGTCAGAGACCAGATTAGATCATTTTATATTTTGTTTAATATAAGATTTCCGGGAAATCCTATCACATTTGTTCTATTTACGTCGCTCCTATTTCAGTTAGCGTATTGGGCTAACCGGCATCTCAAAGCGCATGAAATGGCGAATGAAATGGACTATTAAACTTCTAGGGTAGGGCAAACAGAGACCCGATTAGATCATTTTATATTACGGTTAATATAAGAATTCAGCGTAATTCTATCACATTTCTTCAAATTACGTCGCTCCTATTTCAGATAGCGTACTGGGCTGGCCGGTATCTCAAAGCGCATGAAATGGCGAGTAAAATGCACTATTAAACTTCTAGGGTAGGGCAAACAGAGACCCGATTAGATCATTTTATATTATGGTTAATTTAAGAATTGAGCGAAATTCTATCACATTCGTTCAATTTAGGTCGCTCCTATTTCAGATAGCGTATTGGGCTAAGCGGCATCTCAAAGCGCATGAAATGGCGAGTGAAGTGCACTATAAGACTTCTATGGTAGGGCGAACAGAGACCCGATTAGATCATTTTATATTGAGGTTAATATAAGAATTCACGGAAATTCTATCACATTTGTTCAATTTACGTCGCTCCTATTCCAGATAGCGTATTGGGCTAAGCGGCATCTCAAAGCGCATGAAATGGCGAGTAAAATGCGCTATTAAACTTCTAGGATAAGGCAAACAGAGACTCGATTAGAACATTTTATATTACGATTAATATAAGAATTCAGCGTAATTCTATCACATTTGTTCAAGTTACGTCGCTCCTATATCAGATAGCGTACTGGGCTAGGCGGCATCTTAAAGCGCGTGGAATGGCGAGTAAAATGCACTACTAATCTTCTATGATAGGGCAATCAGAGACCCGATTAGATCATTTTATATTTTGATTAATATAAGATTTCAGGGAAATTCTATCACATTTGTTCAATTTACGTCGCTCCTATTTCAGATGGCGTATTGGGCTAAGCGGGATCTCAAGGCGCATGAAATGGCGAGTGAAATGCACTACTAATCTTTTATGATACGGCAATCAGAGACCCGATTAGATCATTTTATATTTTGATTAATATAAGATTTCTGGGAAATTCTATCACATTTGTCCAATTTACGTCGCTCCTATTTCAGATAGCGTATTGGGCTAAGCGGCATCCTAAAGCGCATGAAATGGCAAACAAAATGCACTATTAAACTTCTAGGCTATGGCGAACAGAGACCAGATTAGATCATTTTATATTTTGGTTAACATAAGAATTCTGAGAAATTCTATCACATTTGTTCAATTTACGTCGCTCCTATTTCAGATAGCGTATTGGGCAAAGCGGCATCTCAAAGCGTATGAAATGGCGAATAAAATGCACTATTAAAGTTCTAGACTCGGGCGGACAGAGATCCGATTAGATCATTTTACATTATGGTTAATAAAAGAATTCAGCGACATTCTATCACATTTGTTCAACTTACATCGGTCCAATTTCAGATAGCGTATTAGGCTAAACGGCATCTCAAAGCGCATGAAATGACGAGTAAAATGCACTATTAAAGTTCTAGGGTAGGGCAAACAGAGACCCGATTAGATCATTTTATATTTTGGTTAATATAAGAATTCAACGAAATTCTATCACATTTGTAAAATTTACGTCGCTCCTATTACAGATAGCTTATTCGGCTTAGAGGCATCTCAAAGCGCATGAAATGACGAGTGAAATGCACTATTAAACTTCTAGGCTAGGGCAAACAGAGACCCGATTAGATCATTTTATATTACGGTTAATATAAGAATGCAGCGTGATTCTATCACATTTGTTCAATTTACGTCGCTCCTATTTCAGATAGCGTATTGGGCTAAGCAGCATCTCAAGGCGTGTGGAATGGCGAGTAAAATGCACTATTAACCTTCTATGATAGGGCAATCAGAGACCAGACTAGATCATTTTATACTTTGGTTAATATAAGAATTCATCGAAATTCTATCACATTTGTTCAATTTACGTCGCTCCTATTTCAGATAGCGTGTTGGGCTAGGCGGCATCTCAAAGCGCATGAAATGACGAGTGAAATGCACTATTATACTTCTAGGGTAGGGCGAACAGAGACCCGAAGAGATCATTTTACATTAAGGTGAATATAAGAATGCAGCGTAATTCTGTCACATTTGTTCAACTTACGTCGCTCCTATTTCAGATAGCGTATTGGGTTAAGCGTCATCTCAAAGCGCATGAAATGACGAGTGACATGCACTATTAAACTTCTAGGGTAGGGCGAACAGAGACCCGATTAGATCATTTTACATTAAGGTTAATATAAGTATTCAGCGAGATTCTATCACACTTGTTCAATTTGCGTCGCTTCTATTTCTGACAGCGTACTGGGCTAGGCGGCATCTTAAAGCGCGTGGAATGGCGAGTAAAATGCACTATTAACCTTCTATGATAGGGCAATCAGAGACTAGATTAGATCATTTTATACTTTGGTTAATATAAGAATTCAGCGAAATTCTATCACATTTGTTCAATTTACGTCGCTCCTATTTTAGATAGCGTATTGGGCTAAGCGGCATCTCAAAGCGCATGAAATAACGAGTGAAATGCACTATTCAACTTCTAGGGTAGGGCAAACAGGGACCCGATTACATCATTTTATATTATGGTTAATTTAAGAATTCAGCGAAATTCTATCACATTTGTTCAATTTACGTCGCTCATATTTCAGATAGCGTATTGGGCTCTGCGGCATCTCAAAGCGCATGAAATGGCGAGTGAAATGCACTATTAATCTTCTAGGGTAGGGCGAACAGAGACCTGATTAGATCATTTTACATTAAGATTAATATAAGAATTCAGGGAAATTCTATCACATTTGTTCAATTTACGTCTCTCCTATTTCAGATAGCGTATTGGGCTAGGCGGCATCTCAAAGCGCATGAAATGTCGAGTAAGATGTACTATTAAACTTCTAGGATAAGGCAAACAGAGAACCGATTAGATCATTTTATATTACGGATAATATAAGAATTCAGCGTAATTCTATCACATTTGTTCAACTTACGCCGCTCCTGCTTGAGATAGCGTACTGGACTAGGCGGCAACTTAAAGCGCGTGGAATGGCGAGTAAAATGCAGTACTAAACTTCTATGATAGGGAAATCGGAGTCCCGATTAGATCATTTTATATTTTGTTTAATATAAGATTTCAGGGAAATTCTATCACATTTGTTCAATTTACGTCGCTCCTATTTCAGATAGCGTATTGGGCTAAGCGGCATCTCAAAGCGCATGAAATGTCGAATAAAATGCACTATTAAACTTCTAGGCTAGGGCAAACAGAGACCCGATTAGATCATTTTACATTAAGGTTAATATAAGAATTCAGGGAACTTCTATCACATTTGTTCAATTTACGTTGCTCCTATTTCAGATAGCGTATTGGGGTAAGCGGCATCTCAAAGCGCATTAAATGGCGAGCAAAATGCACTATTAAACTTCTAGGGTATGGCAAACAGAGACCCGATTATATCATTTTATATTATTGTCAATTTAATCATTAAGCAAAATTCTATCACATTTGTTCAATTTACGTCGTTCCTATTCCAGATAGCGTACTGGGCTAGGCGGCATCTCAAAGCGCATGAAATAGCGAGTGAAATGCACTATTAAACTTCTAGGGTAGGGCGAACAGAGACCCGATGAGATCATTTTATATTATGGTTAATTTAAGAATTCAACGAAATTCTATCACACTTGTTCAATTTACGTCGCTCCTATTTCAGATAGCGTATTGGGCTAAACGGCATCTCAACACGCATGAAATGGCGAGTACAATGCACTATTAAACTTCTAGGGTAAGGCAAACAGGGACCCGATTAGATCATTTTATATTACGGTTAATATAAGAATTCAGCGTAATCCTATCACATTTGTTCAACTTACGTCGCTCCTATTTCAGATAGCGTACTGGGCTAGGCGGCATCTTAAAGCGCGTGGAATGGCGGGTAAATTGCACTATTAAACTTCTATGATAGGGCAATCAGAGACCCAATTAGATCATTTTATATTTTGTCCAATATAAGATTTCAGGGAAATTCTATCACATTTGTTCAATTTACGTCGCTCCTATTTCAGATAGCGTATTGGGCTACGCGGCATCTCAAAGCGCATGAAATGGCGAATAAAATGCACTACTAAACTTCTAGGCTAGGGCGAACAGAGACCCGATTACATCATTTTAAATTATGGTTAATAAAAGAATTCAGCGAAATTCTATCACATTTGTTCAACTTACATCGCTCCTATTTCTGATAGCGTACTGGGCTAGGCGCCATCTTAAAGCGCGTGGCAGGGCGAGTAAAATGCACTATTAAACTTCTAGGCTAGGGCGAACAGAGACCCGATTAGATCATTTTATATTATGGTTAATTTAACAATACAGCAAAATTCTATCACATTTGTTCGATTTACGTCGTTCCTATTTCCGATAGCGTACTGGGCTGGGCGGCATCTTAAAGCGCGTGGAATGGCGAGTAAAATGCACTATTAAACTTCTAGGGTAGGGCAAACAGAGACCCTATTAGATCATTTTATATTATGGTTAATTTAAGAATTCAGCAAAATTCAATCACATTTGTGCAATTTACGTCGCTCCTATTTCAGATAGCGTACTGGGCTAGGCGGCATCTTAAAACGCGTGGAATGGCGAGTAAAATGCACTATTAAACTTCTATGATAGGGCAATCAGAGACGCCATTAGTTCATTTTATATTTTTGTCAATATATGAATTCAACGAAATTCTATCACATTTGTTCAATTTACGTCGCTCCTATTTCAGATAGCGTATTGGGCTAAGCGGCATCTCAAAGCGTATGAAATGGCGAATAAAATGCACTATTAAAGTTCTATGATAGGGCAATCAGAGACACGATTAGATCATTTTACATTATGGTTAATAAAAGAATTCAGCGAAATTCTATCACATTTGTTCAATGTACATCGTTCCTATTCCAGATAGCGTATTGGGCTAAGCGGCATCTCAAAGCGCATGAAATGTCTAATAAAATGCACTATTAAACTTCTAGGCTAGGGCAAACAGAGACCCGATTAGATCATTTTACATTGAGGTTAATATAAGAATTCAGGGAAATTCTATCACATTTGTTCAATTTAGGTGGCTCCTATTTCAGATAGCGTATTGGGCTATGCGGCATCTCAAAGCGCATGAAATGGCGAGGAAAATGCACTATTAAACTTCTAGGGTAGAGCAAACAGAGACCCGTTTAATTCATTTTATATTATAGTGAATTTAAGAATTCAGCGAAATTCTCTCACATTTGTTCAAATAACGTCGATCCTATTTCAGATAGGGTATTGGGCTAAGCGGCATCTCAAAGCGCATGAAATGGCGAGTAAAATGCACTATTAAACTTCTAGGATAAGGCCAACAGAGACCCGATTAGATCATTTTATATTTCGGTTAATATAAGAATTCAGCGTAATTCTATCACATTTGTTCAACTTACGTCGCTCCTATTTCAGATAGCGTACTGGGCTAGGCGGCATCTTAAAGCGCGTGGAATAGCGAGTAAAATGCACTACTAAACTTCTATGATAGGGCAATCAGAGACCCAATTAGATCATCTTATATTTTGTTCAATATAAGATTTCAGGGAAATTCTATCACATTTGTTCAATTTACGTCGCTCCTATTTCAGATAGCGTATGGGGCTACGCGGCATCTCAAAGCGCATGAAATGGTGAATAAAATGCACTGCTAAACTTCTAGGCTAGGGCGAACAGAGACCCGATTACATCATTTTAAATTATGGTTAATAAAAGAATTCAGCGAAATTCTATCACATTTGTTCAACTTACATCGCTCCTATTTCTGATAGCGTACTGGGCTAGGCGCATCTTAAAGAGCGTGGAATGGCGAGTAAAATGCACTACTAAACTTCTATGATAGGGCAATCAGAGACCCGATTAGATCATTTTATATTTTGTTTAATATAAGATTTCACGGAAATTCTATCACATTTGTTCAATTTACGTCGCTCCTATTTCAGATAGCGTATTGGGCTAAGCGGCATCTGAAGGCGCATGAAGTGTCGAGTAAAATGCGCTATTAAACTTCTAGGATACGGGAAACGGAGACCCGATTAGTTCATTTTATATTACGGTTAATATAAGAATTCAGCGTAATTCTATCACATTTGTTCATCTTACGTCGCTCCTATTTCAGATAGCCTACTGGGCTAGGCGGCATCTTAAAGCGCGTGGAAGGGCGAGTAAAATGCACTATTATACTTCTAGGGTAGGGCGAACAGAGACCCGAAGAGATCATTTTACATTAAGGTGAATATAAGGATTCAGCGAAATTCTATCACGTTTGTTCAACTTACGTCGCTCCTATTTCAGATAGCGTATTGGGCAAAGCGGCATCTCAAAGCGCATGAAATGGCGAGTGAAATGCACTATTAGACTTCTATGGTAGGGCGATCAGAGACCCGATTAGATCATTTTACATTAAGGTTAATATAAGAATTCACGGAAATTCTATCACATTTGTTCAATTTACGTCGCTCCTATTTCAGATAGCGTATTGGGCTATGCGGCATCTCAATGCACATGCAATGGCGAGTAAAATGCACTATTAAACTTCTAGGGTAGGGCGAACAGAGACTCGATTAGATCAGTTTACATTAATGTTAATATGAGAATTCAGCGAAATTCTATCACATTTGTTCAATTTACGTCGCTCCCATTTCAGATAGCGTATTGGGCTAGGCGGCACCTTAAAGCGCGTGGAATGACGAGTAAAATGCACTACTAAACTTCTATGATAGGGCAATCAGAGACCCGATTAGATCATTTTATATTTTGTTTAATATAAGATTTCACGGAAATTCTATCACATTTGTTCAATTTACGTCGCTCCTATTTCAGATAGCGTATTGGGCTAAGCGGCCTCTCAAAGCGCATGAAATGGCGAGTAAAATGCGCTATTAAACTTCTAGGATACGGGAAACGGAGACCCGATTAGTTCATTTTATATTACGGTTAATATAAGAATTCAGCGTAATTCTATCACATTTGTTCATCTTACGTCGCTCCTATTTCAGATAGCCTACTGGGCTAGGCGGCATCTTAAAGCGCGTGGAAGGGCGAGTAAAATGCACTATTATACTTCTAGGGTAGGGCGAACAGAGACCCGAAGAGATCATTTTACATTAAGGTGAATATAAGAATTCAGCGAAATTCTATCACATTTGTTCAATTTACGTCGCTCCTATTTCAGATAGCGTATTGGGCTAAGCGGGATCTCAAAGCGCATGAAATGGCGACTAAAATGCACTATTAAACTTCTATGATTGGGCAATCAGAGACCCGATTAAATCATTTTATATTTTGGTTAATATAAGATTTCACGGAAATTCTATCACATTTGTTCAATTTACGTCGCTCCTATTTCAGATAGCGTATTGGGCTATGCGGCATCTCAAAGCGCATGAAATGGCGAGTAAAATGCACTATTAAACTTCTAGGGTAGGGCAAACAGAGACCCGATTAGATCATTTTATATTATGGTTAATTTAAGAATTCACCAAAATTCTATCACATTTGTTCAATGTACGTCGCTCCTATTTCGGATAGCGTACTGGGCTAAGCGGCACCCTAAAGCGGGTGGAGTGGCGAGTAAAATGCACTATTAATCTTCTATGATAGGGCAATCAGAGACCCGATTAGATCATTTTATATTTTGGTTAATATAAGAATTCAGCGAAATTCTATCACAATTGTTCTATTTACGTCGCTCGTATTTCAGATAGCTTATTGTGCTTAGCGGCATCTCAAAGCGCATGAAATGACGAGTGAAATGCACTATTAAACTTCTAGGGTAGGGCAAACAGAGACCCGATTAGATCATTTTATATTTTGGTTCATATAAGAATTCAGCGAAATTCTATCACATTTGTTCAATTTACGTCGCTCATATTTCAGATAGCGTATTGCACTAAGCGGCATCTCAAAGCGCATGAAATGGCGAGTAAAATGCACTATTAAACTTCTAGGGTAGGGCCAACAGAGACCCGATAAAATCATTTTATATTGTAGTTAACTTAAGAATTCAGAGTAATTCTATCACATTTGTTCAATTTACGTCGCTCCTATTTCAGATAGCGTATTGGGCTAAGCGGCATCTCAAAGCGCATGAAATGGCGAGTAAAATGCAATGCTAAACTTCTAGGATAAGGCAAACAGAGACCCGATTAGATCATTTTATATTATAGTTAATTTAAGAATTCAGCGAAATTCTATCACATTTGTTTAATTTACGTCGCTCATATTTCAGATAGCGTATTGGGCTAAGCGGCATCTCAAAGCGCATGAAATGGCGAGCAAAATGCACTATTAAACTTCTAGGGTAGGGCAATCAGTGACCCGATTAGATCATTTTATATTATAGTTAATTTAAGAATTCAGCGAAATTCTATCACATTTGTTCAATTTACGTCGCTCCTATTTCAGATAGCGTATTGGGCTAAGCGGTATCTCAAAGCGCATGAAATGGCGAGTAAAATGCAATACTAAACTTCTAGGATAAGGCAAACAGAGACCCGATTAGATCATTTTATATTACGGTTAATATAAGAATTCTGCGTAATTCTATCACATTTGTTCTACTTACGTCGCTCCTAATTTAGAGAGCGTACTGGGCTAGGCGGCATCTTAAAGCGCGTGGAATGGTGAGTAAAATGCACTGCTAAACTTCTATGATAGGGCAATCAGAGACCCGATTAGATCATTTTATATTTTGTTTAATATAAGATTTCACGGAAATTCTATCACATTTGTTCAATTTACGTCGCTCCTATTTCAGATAGCGTATTGGGCTATGCGGCATCTCCAAGCGCATGAAATGGCGAACAAAATGCACTATTAAACTTCTAGGCTAGGGCGAACATAGACCAGATTAGATCATTTTATATTTTGGTTAACATAAGGATTCTGCGAAATTTTATCACATTTGTTCAATTTACGTCGCTCCTATTTCAGATAGCATATTGGGCTAAGCGGCATCTGAAGGCGCATGAAGTGTCGAGTAAAATGCACTATTAAACTTCTAGGGTACGGCAAACAGAGACCCGATTAGATCATTTTATATTATGGTTAACTTAAGAATTCAGCAAAATTCTATCACATTTGTTCAACTTACGTCGCTCCTATTTCAGATAGCGTATTGGGCTAAGCGGCATCTCAAAGCGCATGAAATTGCGAGTAAAATGCGCTATTAAACTTCTAGGATAAGGCAAACAGAGACCCGATTAGATCGTTTTATATTACGGTTAATATAAGAATTCAGCGTAATTCTATCACATTTGTTCAAGTTACGTCGCTCCTATATCAGATAGCGTACTGGGCTAGGCGGCATCTTAAAGCGCGTGGAATGGCGAGTAAAATGCACTACTAATCTTCTATGATAGGGCAATCAGAGACCCGATTAGATCATTTTATATTTTGATTAATATAAGATTTCAGGGAAATTCTATCACATTTGTTCAATTTACGTCGCTCCTATTTCAGATGGCGTATTGGGCTAAGCGGGATCTCAAGGCGCATGAAATAGCGAGTGAAATGCACTACTAATCTTTTATGATACGGCAATCAGAGACCCGATTAGATCATTTTATATTTTGATTAATATAAGATTTCAGGGAAATTCTATGACATTTGTTCAACTTACGTCGCTCCTATTTCAGATAGCGTATTGGGCTAAGCGGCATCTCAAAGCGCATGAAATGGCGAGTGAAATACACTATAGGACTTCTATGGTAGGGCGAACAGAGACCCGATTAGATCATTTTATATTGAGGTTAATATAAGAATTCACGGAAATTCTATCACATTTGTTCAATTTACGTCGCTCCTATTCCAGATAGCGTATTGGGCTAAGCGGCATCTCAAAGCGCATGAAATGGCGAGTAAAATGCGCTATTAAACTTCTAGGATAAGGCAAACAGAGACCCGATTAGATCGTTTTATATTACGGTTAATATAAGAATTCAGCGTAATTCTATCACATTTGTTCAAGTTACGTCGCTCCTATATCAGATAGCGTACTGGGCTAGGCGGCATCCTAAAGCGCGTGGAGTGGCGAGTACAATGCACTATTAAACTTGTATGATAGGGCAATCAGAGACGCGATTAGATCATTTTATATTTTGTTTAATACAAGATTTCAGGGAAATTCTATCACATTTGTTCAATTCGTGTCGCTCATATTTCAGATAGCGTATTGGGCTAAGCGGCATCTCAAAGCGCATGAAATGGCGAGTAAAATGCACTATTAAACTCCTAGGCTAGGGCAAACAGAGACCCGATTAGATCATTTTATATTATGGTTAATTTAAGAATTCAGCAAGATTCTATCACATTTGTTGAATTTACGTCGCTCCTATTTCAGATAGCGTACTGGGCTAGGCGGCATCTTAAAGCGCGTGGAATGGCGAGTAAAATGCACTGTTAAACTTCAATGATAGGGCAGTCAGAGACCAGATTAGATCATTTTATATTTTGTTTAATATAAGATTTCCGGGAAATCCTATCACATTTGTTCTATTTACGTCGCTCCTATTTCAGTTAGCGTATTGGGCTAACCGGCATCTCAAAGCGCATGAAATGGCGAATGAAATGGACTATTAAACTTCTAGGGTAGGGCAAACAGAGACCCGATTAGATCATTTTATATTACGGTTAATATCAGAATTCAGCGTAATTCTATCACATTTCTTCAAATTACGTCGCTCCTATTTCAGATAGCGTACTGGGCTGGCCGGTATCTCAAAGCGCATGAAATGGCGAGTAAAATGCACTATTAAACTTCTAGGGTAGGGCAAACAGAGACCCGATTAGATCATTTTATATTATGGTTAATTTAAGAATTGAGCGAAATTCTATCACATTCGTTCAATTTAGGTCGCTCCTATTTCAGATAGCGTATTGGGCTAAGCGGCATCTCAAAGCGCATGAAATGGCGAGTGAAGTGCACTATAAGACTTCTATGGTAGGGCGAACAGAGACCCGATTAGATCATTTTATATTGAGGTTAATATAAGAATTCACGGAAATTCTATCACATTTGTTCAATTTACGTCGCTCCTATTCCAGATAGCGTATTGGGCTAAGCGGCATCTCAAAGCGCATGAAATGGCGAGTAAAATGCGCTATTAAACTTCTAGGATAAGGCAAACAGAGACTCGATTAGAACATTTTATATTACGATTAATATAAGAATTCAGCGTAATTCTATCACATTTGTTCATCTTACGTCGCTCCTATTTCAGATAGCGTACTGGGCTAGGCGGCATCTTAAAGCGCGTGGAAGGGCGAGTAAAATGCACTACTAATCTTCTATGATAGGGCAATCAGAGACCCGATTAGATCATTTTATATTTTGTTTAATATAAGATTTCAGGGAAATTCTATCACATTTGTCCAATTTACGTCGCTCCTATTTCAGATAGCGTATTGCGCTAAGCGGCATCCCAAAGCGCATGAAATGGCAAACAAAATGCACTATTAAACTTCTAGGCTATGGCGAACAGAGACCAGATGAGATCATTTTATATTTTGTTTAACATAAGAATTCTGCGAAATTCTATCACATTTGTTCAATTTACGTCGCTCCTATTTCCGTTAGCTTATTGGGCTTAGCGGCATCTCAAAGCGCATAAAGTGACGAGTGAAATGCACTATTAAACTTCTAGGGTAGGGCAATCAGTGACCCGATTAGATCATTTTATATTATAGTTAATTTAAGAATTCAGCGAAATTCTATCACATTTGTTCAACTTACGTCGCTCCTATTTCAGATAGCGCATTGGGCTAAGCGGCATCTCAAAGCGCATGAAATGGCGAGTGAAATGCACTATAGGACTTCTATGGTAGGGCGAACAGAGACCCGATTAGATCATTTTATATTGAGGTTAATATAAGAATTCACGGAAATTCTATCACATTTGTTCAATTTACGTCGCTCCTATTCCAGATAGCGTATTGGGCTAAACGGCATCTCAAAGCGCATGAAATGGCGAGTAAAATGCGCTATTAAACTTCTAGGATAAGGCAAACAGAGACCCGATTAGATCGTTTTATATTACGGTTAATATAAGAATTCAGCGTAATTCTATCACATTTGTTCAAGTTACGTCGCTCCTATATCAGATAGCGTACTAGGCTAGGCGGCATCTTAAAGCGCGTGGAATGGCGAGTAAAATGCACTACTAATCTTCTATGATAGGGCAATCAGAGACCCGATTAGATCATTTTATATTTTGATTAATATAAGATTTCAGGGAAATTCTATCACATTTGTTCAATTTACGTCGCTCCTATTTCAGATGGCGTATTGGGCTAAGCGGGATCTCAAGGCGCATGAAATGGCGAGTGAAATGCACTACTAATCTTTTATGATACGGCAATCAGAGACCCGATTAGATCATTTTATATTTTGATTAATATGAGATTTCAGGGAAATTCTATGACATTTGTTCAACTTACGTCGCTCCTATTTCAGATAGCGTATTGGGCTAAGCGGCATCTCAAAGCGCATGAAATGGCGAGTGAAATGCACTATAGGACTTCTATGGTAGGGCGAGCAGAGACCCGATTAGATCATTTTATATTGAGGTTAATATAAGAATTCACGGAAATTCTATCACATTTGTTCAATTTACGTCGCTCCTATTCCAGATAGCGTATTGGGCTAAGCGGCATCTCAAAGCGCATGAAATGATGAGTAAAATGCGCTATTAAACTTCTAGGATAAGGCAAACAGAGACCCGATTAGATCGTTTTATATTACGGTTAATATAAGAATTCAGCGTAATTCTATCACATTTGTTCAAGTTACGTCGCTCCTATATCAGATAGCGTACTGGGCTAGGCGGCATCTTAAAGCGCGTGGAATGGCGAGTAAAATGCACTACTAATCTTCTATGATAGGGCAATCAGAGACCCGATTAGATCATTTTATATTTTGATTAATATAAGATTTCAGGGAAATTCTATCACATTTGTTCAATTTACGTCGCTCCTATTTCAGATGGCGTATTGGGCTAAGCGGGATCTCAAGGCGCATGAAATGGCGAGTGAAATGCACTACTAATCTTTTATGATACGGCAATCAGAGACCCGATTAGATCATTTTATATTTTGATTAATATAAGATTTCAGGGAAATTCTATCACATTTGTCCAATTTACGTCGCTCCTATTTCAGATAGCGTATTGGGCTAAGCGGCATCCCAAAGCGCATGAAATGGCAAACAAAATGCACTATTAAACTTCTAGGCTATGGCGAACAGAGACCAGATTAGATCATTTTATATTTTGGTTAACATAAGAATTCTGAGAAATTCTATCACATTTGTTCAATTTACGTCGCTCCTATTTCAGATAGCGTATTGGGCAAAGCGGCATCTCAAAGCGTATCAAATGGCGAATAAAATGCACTATTAAAGTTCTAGACTCGGGCGGACAGAGATCCGATTAGATCATTTTACATTTTGGTTAATAAAAGAATTCAGCGACATTCTATCACATTTGTTCAACTTACATCGCTCCAATTTCAGATAGCGTATTAGGCTAAACGGCATCTCAAAGCGCATGAAATGACGAGTAAAATGCACTATTAAAGTTGTAGGGTAGGGCAAACAGAGACCCGATTAGATCATTTTATATTTTGGTTAATATAAGAATTCAACGAAATTCTATCACATTTGTAAAATTTACGTCGCTCCTATTACAGATAGCTTATTCGGCTTAGAGGCATCTCAAAGCGCATGAAATGACGAGTGAAATGCACTATTAAACTTCTAGGCTAGGGCAAACAGAGACCCGATTAGATCATTTTATATTACGGTTAATATAAGAATGCAGCGTGATTCTATCACATTTGTTCAATTTACGTCGCTCCTATTTCAGATAGCGTATTGGGCTAAGCAGCATCTCAAGGCGTGTGGAATGGCGAGTAAAATGCACTATTAACCTTCTATGATAGGGCAATCAGAGACCAGACTAGATCATTTTATACTTTGGTTAATATAAGAATTCATCGAAATTCTATCACATTTGTTCAATTTACGTCGCTCCTATTTCAGATAGCGTATTGGGCTAGGCGGCATCTCAAAGCGCATGAAATGACGAGTGAAATGCACTATTATACTTCTAGGGTAGGGCGAACAGAGACCCGAAGAGATCATTTTACATTAAGGTGAATATAAGAATGCAGCGTAATTCTGTCACATTTGTTCAACTTACGTCGCTCCTATTTCAGATAGCGTATTGGGTTAAGCGTCATCTCAAAGCGCATGAAATGACGAGTGACATGCACTATTAAACTTCTAGGGTAGGGCGAACAGAGACCCGATTAGATCATTTTACATTAAGGTTAATATAAGTATTCAGCGAGATTCTATCACACTTGTTCAATTTGCGTCGCTTCTATTTCAGACAGCGTACTGGGCTAGGCGGCATCTTAAAGCGCGTGGAATGGCGAGTAAAATGCACTATTAACCTTCTATGATAGGGCAATCAGAGACTAGATTAGATCATTTTATACTTTGGTTAATATAAGAATTCAGCGAAATTCTATCACATTTGTTCAATTTACGTCGCTCCTATTTTAGATAGCGTATTGGGCTAAGCGGCATCTCAAAGCGCATGAAATAACGAGTGAAATGCACTATTCAACTTCTAGGGTAGGGCAAACAGGGACCCGATTAGATCATTTTATGTTATGGTTAATTTAAGAATTCAGCGAAATTCTATCACATTTGTTCAATTTACGTCGCTCATATTTCAGATAGCGTATTGGGCTCTGCGGCATCTCAAAGCGCATGAAATGGCGAGTGAAATGCACTATTAATCTTCTAGGGTAGGGCGAACAGAGACCCGATTAGATCATTTTACATTAAGATTAATATAAGAATTCAGGGAAATTCTATCACATTTGTTCAATTTACGTCTCTCCTATTTCAGATAGCGTATTGGGCTAGGCGGCATCTCAAAGCGCATGAAATGTCGAGTAAGATGTACTATTAAACTTCTAGGATAAGGCAAACAGAGAACCGATTAGATCATTTTATATTACGGATAATATAAGAATTCAGCGTAATTCTATCACATTTGTTCAACTTACGCCGCTCCTGCTTGAGATAGCGTACTGGACTAGGCGGCAACTTAAAGCGCGTGGAATGGCGAGTAAAATGCAGTACTAAACTTCTATGATAGGGAAATCGGAGTCCCGATTAGATCATTTTATATTTTGTTTAATATAAGATTTCAGGGAAATTCTATCACATTTGTTCAATTTACGTCGCTCCTATTTCAGATAGCGTATTGGGCTAAGCGGCATCTCAAAGCGCATGAAATGGCGAGTGAAATACACTATAGGACTTCTATGGTAGGGCGAACAGAGACCCGATTAGATCATTTTATATTGAGGTTAATATAAGAATTCACGGAAATTCTATCACATTTGTTCAATTTACGTCGCTCCTATTCCAGATAGCGTATTGGGCTAAGCGGCATCTCAAAGCGCATGAAATGGCGAGTAAAATGCGCTATTAAACTTCTAGGATAAGGCAAACAGAGACCCGATTAGATCGTTTTATATTACGGTTAATATAAGAATTCAGCGTAATTCTATCACATTTGTTCAAGTTACGTCGCTCCTATATCAGATAGCGTACTGGGCTAGGCGGCATCCTAAAGCGCGTGGAGTGGCGAGTACAATGCACTATTAAACTTGTATGATAGGGCAATCAGAGACGCGATTAGATCATTTTATATTTTGTTTAATACAAGATTTCAGGGAAATTCTATCACATTTGTTCAATTCGTGTCGCTCATATTTCAGATAGCGTATTGGGCTAAGCGGCATCTCAAAGCGCATGAAATGGCGAGTAAAATGCACTATTAAACTCCTAGGCTAGGGCAAACAGAGACCCGATTAGATCATTTTATATTATGGTTAATTTAAGAATTCAGCAAGATTCTATCACATTTGTTGAATTTACGTCGCTCCTATTTCAGATAGCGTACTGGGCTAGGCGGCATCTTAAAGCGCGTGGAATGGCGAGTAAAATGCACTGTTAAACTTCAATGATAGGGCAGTCAGAGACCAGATTAGATCATTTTATATTTTGTTTAATATAAGATTTCCGGGAAATCCTATCACATTTGTTCTATTTACGTCGCTCCTATTTCAGTTAGCGTATTGGGCTAACCGGCATCTCAAAGCGCATGAAATGGCGAATGAAATGGACTATTAAACTTCTAGGGTAGGGCAAACAGAGACCCGATTAGATCATTTTATATTACGGTTAATATCAGAATTCAGCGTAATTCTATCACATTTCTTCAAATTACGTCGCTCCTATTTCAGATAGCGTACTGGGCTGGCCGGTATCTCAAAGCGCATGAAATGGCGAGTAAAATGCACTGTTAAACTTCTAGGGTAGGGCAAACAGAGACCCGATTAGATCATTTTATATTATGGTTAATTTAAGAATTGAGCGAAATTCTATCACATTCGTTCAATTTAGGTCGCTCCTATTTCAGATAGCGTATTGGGCTAAGCGGCATCTCAAAGCGCATGAAATGGCGAGTGAAGTGCACTATAAGACTTCTATGGTAGGGCGAACAGAGACCCGATTAGATCATTTTATATTGAGGTTAATATAAGAATTCACGGAAATTCTATCACATTTGTTCAATTTACGTCGCTCCTATTCCAGATAGCGTATTGGGCTAAGCGGCATCTCAAAGCGCATGAAATGGCGAGTAAAATGCGCTATTAAACTTCTAGGATAAGGCAAACAGAGACTCGATTAGAACATTTTATATTACGATTAATATAAGAATTCAGCGTAATTCTATCACATTTGTTCATCTTACGTCGCTCCTATTTCAGATAGCGTACTGGGCTAGGCGGCATCTTAAAGCGCGTGGAAGGGCGAGTAAAATGCACTACTAATCTTCTATGATAGGGCAATCAGAGACCCGATTAGATCATTTTATATTTTGTTTAATATAAGATTTCAGGGAAATTCTATCACATTTGTCCAATTTACGTCGCTCCTATTTCAGATAGCGTATTGCGCTAAGCGGCATCCCAAAGCGCATGAAATGGCAAACAAAATGCACTATTAAACTTCTAGGCTATGGCGAACAGAGACCAGATGAGATCATTTTATATTTTGTTTAACATAAGAATTCTGCGAAATTCTATCACATTTGTTCAATTTACGTCGCTCCTATTTCCGTTAGCTTATTGGGCTTAGCGGCATCTCAAAGCGCATAAAGTGACGAGTGAAATGCACTATTAAACTTCTAGGGTAGGGCAATCAGTGACCCGATTAGATCATTTTATATTATAGTTAATTTAAGAATTCAGCGAAATTCTATCACATTTGTTCAACTTACGTCGCTCCTATTTCAGATAGCGCATTGGGCTAAGCGGCATCTCAAAGCGCATGAAATGGCGAGTGAAATGCACTATAGGACTTCTATGGTAGGGCGAACAGAGACCCGATTAGATCATTTTATATTGAGGTTAATATAAGAATTCACGGAAATTCTATCACATTTGTTCAATTTACGTCGCTCCTATTCCAGATAGCGTATTGGGCTAAGCGGCATCTCAAAGCGCATGAAATGGCGAGTAAAATGCGCTATTAAACTTCTAGGATAAGGCAAACAGAGACCCGATTAGATCGTTTTATATTACGGTTAATATAAGAATTCAGCGTAATTCTATCACATTTGTTCAAGTTACGTCGCTCCTATATCAGATAGCGTACTAGGCTAGGCGGCATCTTAAAGCGCGTGGAATGGCGAGTAAAATGCACTACTAATCTTCTATGATAGGGCAATCAGAGACCCGATTAGATCATTTTATATTTTGATTAATATAAGATTTCAGGGAAATTCTATCACATTTGTTCAATTTACGTCGCTCCTATTTCAGATGGCGTATTGGGCTAAGCGGGATCTCAAGGCGCATGAAATGGCGAGTGAAATGCACTACTAATCTTTTATGATACGGCAATCAGAGACCCGATTAGATCATTTTATATTTTGATTAATATGAGATTTCAGGGAAATTCTATGACATTTGTTCAACTTACGTCGCTCCTATTTCAGATAGCGTATTGGGCTAAGCGGCATCTCAAAGCGCATGAAATGGCGAGTGAAATGCACTATAGGACTTCTATGGTAGGGCGAACAGAGACCCGATTAGATCATTTTATATTGAGGTTAATATAAGAATTCACGGAAATTCTATCACATTTGTTCAATTTACGTCGCTCCTATTCCAGATAGCGTATTGGGCTAAGCGGCATCTCAAAGCGCATGAAATGATGAGTAAAATGCGCTATTAAACTTCTAGGATAAGGCAAACAGAGACCCGATTAGATCGTTTTATATTACGGTTAATATAAGAATTCAGCGTAATTCTATCACATTTGTTCAAGTTACGTCGCTCCTATATCAGATAGCGTACTGGGCTAGGCGGCATCTTAAAGCGCGTGGAATGGCGAGTAAAATGCACTACTAATCTTCTATGATAGGGCAATCAGAGACCCGATTAGATCATTTTATATTTTGATTAATATAAGATTTCAGGGAAATTCTATCACATTTGTTCAATTTACGTCGCTCCTATTTCAGATGGCGCATTGGGCTAAGCGGGATCTCAAGGCGCATGAAATGGCGAGTGAAATGCACTACTAATCTTTTATGATACGGCAATCAGAGACCCGATTAGATCATTTTATATTTTGATTAATATAAGATTTCAGGGAAATTCTATCACATTTGTCCAATTTACGTCGCTCCTATTTCAGATAGCGTATTGGGCTAAGCGGCATCCCAAAGCGCATGAAATGGCAAACAAAATGCACTATTAAACTTCTAGGCTATGGCGAACAGAGACCAGATTAGATCATTTTATATTTTGGTTAACATAAGAATTCTGAGAAATTCTATCACATTTGTTCAATTTACGTCGCTCCTATTTCAGATAGCGTATTGGGCAAAGCGGCATCTCAAAGCGTATGAAATGGCGAATAAAATGCACTATTAAAGTTCTAGACTCGGGCGGACAGAGATCCGATTAGATCATTTTACATTATGGTTAATAAAAGAATTCAGCGACATTCTATCACATTTGTTCAACTTACATCGCTCCAATTTCAGATAGCGTATTAGGCTAAACGGCATCTCAAAGCGCATGAAATGACGAGTAAAATGCACTATTAAAGTTGTAGGGTAGGGCAAACAGAGACCCGATTAGATCATTTTATATTTTGGTTAATATAAGAATTCAACGAAATTCTATCACATTTGTAAAATTTACGTCGCTCCTATTACAGATAGCTTATTCGGCTTAGAGGCATCTCAAAGCGCATGAAATGACGAGTGAAATGCACTATTAAACTTCTAGGCTAGGGCAAACAGAGACCCGATTAGATCATTTTATATTACGGTTAATATAAGAATGCAGCGTGATTCTATCACATTTGTTCAATTTACGTCGCTCCTATTTCAGATAGCGTATTGGGCTAAGCAGCATCTCAAGGCGTGTGGAATGGCGAGTAAAATGCACTATTAACCTTCTATGATAGGGCAATCAGAGACCAGACTAGATCATTTTATACTTTGGTTAATATAAGAATTCATCGAAATTCTATCACATTTGTTCAATTTACGTCGCTCCTATTTCAGATAGCGTATTGGGCTAGGCGGCATCTCAAAGCGCATGAAATGACGAGTGAAATGCACTATTATACTTCTAGGGTAGGGCGAACAGAGACCCGAAGAGATCATTTTACATTAAGGTGAATATAAGAATGCAGCGTAATTCTGTCACATTTGTTCAACTTACGTCGCTCCTATTTCAGATAGCGTATTGGGTTAAGCGTCATCTCAAAGCGCATGAAATGACGAGTGACATGCACTATTAAACTTCTAGGGTAGGGCGAACAGAGACCCGATTAGATCATTTTACATTAAGGTTAATATAAGTATTCAGCGAGATTCTATCACACTTGTTCAATTTGCGTCGCTTCTATTTCAGACAGCGTACTGGGCTAGGCGGCATCTTAAAGCGCGTCGAATGGCGAGTAAAATGCACTATTAACCTTCTATGATAGGGCAATCAGAGACTAGATTAGATCATTTTATACTTTGGTTAATATAAGAATTCAGCGAAATTCTATCACATTTGTTCAATTTACGTCGCTCCTATTTTAGATAGCGTATTGGGCTAAGCGGCATCTCAAAGCGCATGAAATAACGAGTGAAATGCACTATTCAACTTCTAGGGTAGGGCAAACAGGGACCCGATTAGATCATTTTATATTATGGTTAATTTAAGAATTCAGCGAAATTCTATCACATTTGTTCAATTTACGTCGCTCATATTTCAGATAGCGTATTGGGCTCTGCGGCATCTCAAAGCGCATGAAATGGCGAGTGAAATGCACTATTAATCTTCTAGGGTAGGGCGAACAGAGACCCGATTAGATCATTTTACATTAAGATTAATATAAGAATTCAGGGAAATTCTATCACATTTGTTCAATTTACGTCTCTCCTATTTCAGATAGCGTATTGGGCTAGGCGGCATCTCAAAGCGCATGAAATGTCGAGTAAGATGTACTATTAAACTTCTAGGATAAGGCAAACAGAGAACCGATTAGATCATTTTATATTACGGATAATATAAGAATTCAGCGTAATTCTATCACATTTGTTCAACTTACGCCGCTCCTGCTTGAGATAGCGTACTGGACTAGGCGGCAACTTAAAGCGCGTGGAATGGCGAGTAAAATGCAGTACTAAACTTCTATGATAGGGCAATCAGAGACTAGATTAGATCATTTTATACTTTGGTTAATATAAGAATTCAGCGAAATTCTATCACATTTGTTCAATTTACGTCGCTCCTATTTCAGATAGCGTATTGGGCTAAGCGGCATCTCAAAGCGCATGAAATGTCGAATAAAATGCACTATTAAACTTCTAGGCTAGGGCAAACAGAGACCCGATTAGATCATTTTACATTAAGGTTAATATAAGAATTCAGGGAACTTCTATCACATTTGTTCAATTTACGTCGCTCCTATTTCAGATAGCGTATTGGGGTAAGCGGCATCTCAAAGCGCATTAAATGGCGAGCAAAATGCACTATTAAACTTCTAGGGTATGGCAAACAGAGACCCGATTATATCATTTTATATTATTGTCAATTTAATCATTAAGCAAAATTCTATCACATTTGTTCAATTTACGTCGTTCCTATTTCAGATAGCGTACTGGGCTAGGCGGCATCTCAAAGCGCATGAAATAGCGAGTGAAATGCACTATTAAACTTCTAGGGTAGGGCGAACAGAGACCCGATGAGATCATTTTATATTATGGTTAATTTAAGAATTCAACGAAATTCTATCACACTTGTTCAATTTACGTCGCTCCTATTTCAGATAGCGTATTGGGCTAAACGGCATCTCAACACGCATGAAATGGCGAGTACAATGCACTATTAAACTTCTAGGGTAAGGCAAACAGGGACCCGATTAGATCATTTTATATTACGGTTAATATAAGAATTCAGCGTAATCCTATCACATTTGTTAAACTTACGTCGCTCCTATTTCAGATAGCGTACTGGGCTAGGCGGCATCATATAGCACGTGGAAGGGCGAGTAAAATGCACTATTAAACTTCTAGGGTAGGGCAAACAGAGACCCTATTAGATCATTTTATATTATGGTTAATTTAAGAATTCAGCAAAATTCTATCACATTTGTTCAACTTACGTCGCTCCTATTTCAGATAGCGTACTGGGCTAGGCGGCATCTTAAAGCGCGTGGAATGACGGGTAAATTGCACTATTAAACTTCTATGATAGGGCAATCAGAGACCCAATTAGATCGTTTTATATTTTGTCCAATATAAGATTTCAGGGAAATTCTATCACATTTGTTCAATTTACGTCGCTCCTATTTCGGATAGCGTATTGGGCTACGCGGCATCTCAAAGCGCATGAAATGGCGAATAAAATGCACTACTAAACTTCTAGGCTAGGGCGAACAGAGACCCGATTACATCATTTTAAATTATGGTTAATAAAAGAATTCAGCGAAATTCTATCACATTTGTTCAACTTACATCGCTCCTATTTCTGATAGCGTACTGGGCTAGGCGCCATCTTAAAGCGCGTGGCAGGGCGAGTAAAATGCACTATTAAACTTCTAGGCTAGGGCGAACAGAGACCCGATTAGATCATTTTATATTATGGTTAATTTAACAGTACAGCAAAATTCTATCACATTTGTTCGATTTACGTCGTTCCTATTTCCGATAGCGTACTGGGCTGGGCGGCATCTTAAAGCGCGTGGAATGGCGAGTAAAATGCACTATTAAACTTCTAGGGTAGGGCAAACAGAGACCCTATTAGATCATTTTATATTATGGTTAATTTAAGAATTCAGCAAAATTCAATCACATTTGTGCAATTTACGTCGCTCCTATTTCAGATAGCGTACTGGGCTAGGCGGCATCTTAAAACGCGTGGAATGGCGAGTAAAATGCACTATTAAACTTCTATGATAGGGCAATCAGAGACGCCATTAGTTCATTTTATATTTTTGTCAATATATGAATTCAACGAAATTCTATCACATTTGTTCAATTTACGTCGCTCCTATTTCAGATAGCGTATTGGGCTAAGCGGCATCTCAAAGCGTATGAAATGGCGAATAAAATGCACTATTAAAGTTCTATGAAAGGGCAATCAGAGACACGATTAGATCATTTTACATTATGGTTAATAAAAGAATTCAGCGAAATTCTATCACATTTGTTCAATTTACATCGCTCCTATTCCAGATAGCGTATTGGGCTAAGCGGCATCTCAAAGCGCATGAAATGTCTAATAAAATGCACTATTAAACTTCTAGGCTAGGGCAAACAGAGACCCGATTAGATCATTTTACATTGAGGTTAATATAAGAATTCAGGGAAATTCTATCACATTTGTTCAATTTAGGTGGCTCCTATTTCAGATAGCGTATTGGGCTATGCGGCATCTCAAAGCGCATGAAATGGCGAGGAAAATGCACTATTAAACTTCTAGGGTAGAGCAAACAGAGACCCGTTTAATTCATTTTATATTATAGTGAATTTAAGAATTCAGCGAAATTCTCTCACATTTGTTCAAATAACGTCGATCCTATTTCAGATAGGGTATTGGGCTAACCGGCATCTCAAAGCGCATGAAATGGCGAGTAAAATGCACTATTAAACTTCTAGGATAAGGCCAACAGAGACCCGATTAGATCATTTTATATTTCGGTTAATATAAGAATTCAGCGTAATTCTATCACATTTGTTCAACTTACGTCGCTCCTATTTCAGATAGCGTACTGGGCTAGGCGGCATCTTAAAGCGCGTGGAATAGCGAGTAAAATGCACTACTAAACTTCTATGATAGGGCAATCAGAGACCCAATTAGATCATTTTATATTTTGTTCAATATAAGATTTCAGGGAAATTCTATCACATTTGTTCAATTTACGTCGCTCCTATTTCAGATAGCGTATGGGGCTACGCGGCATCTCAAAGCGCATGAAATGGTGAATAAAATGCACTGCTAAACTTCTAGGCTAGGGCGAACAGAGACCCGATTACATCATTTTAAATTATGGTTAATAAAAGAATTCAGCGAAATTCTATCACATTTGTTCAACTTACATCGCTCCTATTTCTGATAGCGTACTGGGCTAGGCGCATCTTAAAGAGCGTGGAATGGCGAGTAAAATGCACTACTAAACTTCTATGATAGGGCAATCAGAGACCCGATTAGATCATTTTATATTTTGTTTAATATAAGATTTCACGGAAATTCTAGCACATTTGTTCAATTTACGTCGCTCCTATTTCAGATAGCGTATTGGGCTAAGCGGCATCTGAAGGCGCATGAAGTGTCGAGTAAAATGCACTATTAAACTTCTAGGGTACGGCAAACAGAGACCCGATTAGATCATTTTATATTATGTTTAATTTAAGAATTCAGCAAAATTCTATCACATTTGTTCAACTTACGTCGCTCCTATTTCAGATAGCGTACTGGGCTAGGCGGCACCTTAAAGCGCGTGGAATGACGAGTAAAATGCACTACTAAACTTCTATGATAGGGCAATCAGAGACCCGATTAGATCATTTTATATTTTGTTTAATATAAGATTGCACGGAAATTCTATCACATTTGTTCAATTTACGTCGCTCCTATTTCAGATAGCGTATTGGGCTAAGCGGCCACTCAAAGCGCATGAAATGGCGAGTAAAATGCGCTATTAAACTTCTAGGATACGGGAAACGGAGACCCGATTAGTTCATTTTATATTACGGTTAATATAAGAATTCAGCGTAATTCTATCACATTTGTTCATCTTACGTCGCTCCTATTTCAGATAGCCTACTGGGCTAGGCGGCATCTTAAAGCGCGTGGAAGGGCGAGTAAAATGCACTATTATACTTCTAGGGTAGGGCGAACAGAGACCCGAAGAGATCATTTTACATTAAGGTGAATATAAGAATTCAGCGAAATTCTATCACATTTGTTCAATTTACGTGGCTCCTATTTCAGATAGCGTATTGGGCTAAGCGGGATCTCAAAGCGCATGAAATAGCGACTAAAATGCACTATTAAACTTCTATGATTGGGCAATCAGAGACCCGATTAGATCATTTTATATTTTGGTTAATATAAGATTTCACGGAAATTCTATCACATTTGTTCAATTTACGTCGCTCCTATTTCAGATAGCGTATTGGGCTATGCGGCATCTCAAAGCGCATGAAATGGCGAGTAAAATGCACTATTAAACTTCTAGGGTAGGGCAAACAGAGACCCGATTAGATCATTTTATATTATGGTTAATTTAAGAATTCACCAAAATTCTATCACATTTGTTCAATGTACGTCGCTCCTATTTCGGATAGCGTACTGGGCTAAGCGGCACCCTAAAGCGGGTGGAGTGGCGAGTAAAATGCACTATTAATCTTCTATGATAGGGCAATCAGAGACCCGATTAGATCATTTTATATTTTGGTTAATATAAGAATTCAGCGAAATTCTATCACAATTGTTCTATTTACGTCGCTCGTATTTCAGATAGCTTATTGTGCTTAGCGGCATCTCAAAGCGCATGAAATGACGAGTGAAATGCACTATTAAACTTCTAGGGTAGGGCAAACAGAGACCCGGTTAGATCATTTTATATTTTGGTTCATATAAGAATTCAGCGAAATTCTATCACATTTGTTCAATTTACGTCGCTCATATTTCAGATAGCGTATTGCACTAAGCGGCATCTCAAAGCGCATGAAATGGCGAGTAAGATGCACTATTAAACTTCTAGGGTAGGGCCAACAGAGACCCGATAAAATCATTTTATATTGTAGTTAACTTAAGAATTCAGAGAAATTCTATCACATTTGTTCAATTTACGTCGCTCCTATTCCAGATAGCGTATTGGGCTAAGCGGCATCTCAAAGCGCATGAAATGGCGAGTAAAATGCAATGCTAAACTTCTAGGATAAGGCAAACAGAGACCCGATTAGATCATTTTATATTATAGTTAATTTAAGAATTCAGCGAAATTCTATCACATTTGTTTAATTTACGTCGCTCATATTTCAGATAGCGTATTGGGCTAAGCGGCATCTCAAAGCGCATGAAATGGCGAGCAAAATGCACTATTAAACTTCTAGGGTAGGGCAATCAGTGACCCGATTAGATCATTTTATATTATAGTTAATTTAAGAATTCAGCGAAATTCTATCACATTTGTTCCATTTACGTCGCTCCTATTTCAGATAGCATATTGGGCTAAGCGGCATCTGAAGGCGCATGAAGTGTCGAGTAAAATGCACTATTAAACTTCTAGGGTACGGCAAACAGAGACCCGATTAGATCATTTTATATTATGGTTAACTTAAGAATTCAGCAAAATTCTATCACATTTGTTCAACTTACGTCGCTCCTATTTCAGATAGCGTATTGGGCTAAGCGGCATCTCAAAGCGCATGAAATGGCGAGTGAAATGCACTATAGGACTTCTATGGTAGGGCGAACAGAGACCCGATTAGATCATTTTATATTGAGGTTAATATAAGAATTCACGGAAATTCTATCACATTTGTTCAATTTACGTCGCTCCTATTCCAGATAGCGTATTGGGCTAAGCGGCATCTCAAAGCGCATGAAATGGCGAGTAAAATGCGCTATTAAACTTCTAGGATAAGGCAAACAGAGACCCGATTAGATCGTTTTATATTACGGGTAATATAAGAATTCAGCGTAATTCCATCACATTTGTTCAAGTTACGTCGCTCCTATATCAGATAGCGTACTGGGCTAGGCGGCATCTTAAAGCGCGTGGAATGGCGAGTAAAATGCACTACTAATCTTCTATGATAGGGCAATCAGAGACCCGATTAGATCATTTTATATTTTGATTAATATAAGATTTCAGGGAAATTCTATCACATTTGTTCAATTTACGTCGCTCCTATTTCAGATGGCGTATTGGGCTAAGCGGGATCTCAAGGCGCATGAAATGGCGAGTGAAATGCACTACTAATCTTTTATGATACGGCAATCAGAGACCCGATTAGATCATTTTATATTTTGATTAATATAAGATTTCAGGGAAATTCTATGACATTTGTTCAACTTACGTCGCTCCTATTTCAGATAGCGTATTGGGCTAAGCGGCATCTCAAAGCGCATGAAATGGCGAGTGAAATGCACTATAGGACTTCTATGGTAGGGCGAACAGAGACCCGATTAGATCATTTTATATTGAGGTTAATATAAGAATTCACGGAAATTCTATCACATTTGTTCAATTTACGTCGCTCCTATTCCAGATAGCGTATTGGGCTAAGCGGCATCTCAAAGCGCATGAAATGGCGAGTAAAATGCGCTATTAAACTTCTAGGATAAGGCAAACAGAGACCCGATTAGATCGTTTTATATTACGGTTAATATAAGAATTCAGCGTAATTCTATCACATTTGTTCAAGTTACGTCGCTCCTATATCAGATAGCGTACTGGGCTAGGCGGCATCCTAAAGCGCGTGGAGTGGCGAGTAAAATGCACAATTAAACTTGTATGATAGGGCAATCAGAGACGCGATTAGATCATTTTATATTTTGTTTAATACAAGATTTCAGGGAAATTCTATCACATTTGTTCAATTCGTGTCGCTCATATTTCAGATAGCGTATTGGGCTAAGCGGCATCTCAAAGCGCATGAAATGGCGAGTAAAATGCACTATTAAACTCCTAGGCTAGGGCAAACAGAGACCCGATTAGATCATTTTATATTATGGTTAATTTAAGAATTCAGCAAGATTCTATCACATTTGTTGAATTTACGTCGCTCCTATTTCAGATAGCGTACTGGGCTAGGCGGCATCTTAAAGCGCGTGGAATGGCGAGTAAAATGCACTGTTAAACTTCAATGATAGGGCAGTCAGAGACCAGATTAGATCATTTTATATTTGTTTAATATAAGATTTCCGGGAAATCCTATCACATTTGTTCTATTTACGTCGCTCCTATTTCAGTTAGCGTATTGGGCTAACCGGCATCTCAAAGCGCATGAAATGGCGAATAAAATGGACTATTAAACTTCTAGGGTAGGGCAAACAGAGACCCGATTAGATCATTTTATATTACGGTTAATATAAGAATTCAGCGTAATTCTATCACATTTCTTCAAATTACGTCGCTCCTATTTCAGATAGCGTACTGGGCTGGCCGGTATCTCAAAGCGCCGGAAATGGCGAGTAATATGCACTATTAAACTTCTAGGGTAGGGCAAACAGAGACCCGATTAGATCATTTTATATTATGGTTAATTTAAGAATTGAGCGAAATTCTATCACATTCGTTCAATTTAGGTCGCTCCTATTTCAGATAGCGTATTGGGCTAAGCGGCATCTCAAAGCGCATGAAATGGCGAGTGAAGTGCACTATAAGACTTCTATGGTAGGGCGAACAGAGACCCGATTAGATCATTTTATATTGAGGTTAATATAAGAATTCACGGAAATTCTATCACATTTGTTCAATTTACGTCGCTCCTATTCCAGATAGCGTATTGGGCTAAGCGGCATCTCAAAGCGCATGAAATGGCGAGTAAAATGCGCTATTAAACTTCTAGGATAAGGCAAACAGAGACTCGATTAGAACATTTTATATTACGATTAATATAAGAATTCAGCGTAATTCTATCACATTTGTTCATCTTACGTCGCTCCTATTTCAGATAGCGTACTGGGCTAGGCGGCATCTTAAAGCGCGTGGAAGGGCGAGTAAAATGCACTACAAATCTTCTATGATAGGGCAATCAGAGACCCGATTAGATCATTTTATATTTTGTTTAATATAAGATTTCAGGGAAATTCTATCACATTTGTCCAATTTACGTCGCTCCTATTTCAGCTAGCGTATTGCGCTAAGCGGCATCCCAAAGCGCATGAAATGGCAAACAAAATGCACTATTAAACTTCTAGGCTATGGCGAACAGAGACCAGATTAGATCATTTTATATTTTGTTTAACATAAGAATTCTGCGAAATTCTATCACATTTGTTCAATTTACGTCGCTCCTATTTCCGATAGCTTATTGGGCTTAGCGGCATCTCAAAGCGCATAAAGTGACGAGTGAAATGCACTATTAAACTTCTAGGGTAGGGCAAACAGAGACCCCGATTAGATCATTTTATATTATGGTTAATTTAAGAATTCAGCAAAATTCTATCACATTTGTTCAACTTACGTCGCTCCTATTTCAGATAGCGTACTGGGCTAGGCGGCACCTTAAAGCGCGTGGAATGACGAGTAAAATGCACTACTAAACTTCTATGATAGGGCAATCAGAGAGCCGATTAGATCATTTTATATTTTGTTTAATATAAGATTTCACGGAAATTCTATCACATTTGTTCAATTTACGTCGCTCCTATTTCAGATAGCGTATTGGGCTGTGCGGCATCTCAAAGCGCATGAAATGGCGAACAAAATGCACTATTAAACTTCTAGGCTAGGGCGAACAGAGACCTGATTAGATCATTTTATATTTTGGTTAACATAAGGATTCTGCGAAATTTTATCACATTTGTTCAATTTACGTCGCTCCTATTTCAGATAGCTTATTGGGCTAAGCGGCATCTGAAGGCGCATGAAGTGTCGAGTAAAATGCACTATTAAACTTCTAGGGTACGGCAAACAGAGACCCGATTAGATCATTTTATATTATGTTTAATTTAAGAATTCAGCAAAATTCTATCACATTTGTTCAACTTACGTCGCTCATATTTCAGATAGCGTACTGGGCTAGGCGTCATCTCAAAGCGTATGAAATGGCGAATAAAATGCACTATTAAAGTTCTATGATAGGGCGAACAGAGACCCGATTAGATCATTTTACATTAAGGTTAACATAAGAATTCAGCGAAATTCTATCACATTTGTTCAATTTACGTCGCTCATATTTCAGATAGCGTATTGGGCTAAGCGGCACCTCAAAGCGCATGAAATGGCGAGTAAAATGCACTATTAAACTTCTAGGGTAGGGCAATCAGAGACCCGATTAGATCATTTTATATTTTGGTTAATATAAGAAATCAGCGAAATTCTATCACATTTGTTCAATTTACGTCGCTCCTATTTCAGATGGCGTACTGGGCTAGACGGCATCTTAAAGCGCGTGGAAGGGCGAGTAAAATGCACTATTGAACTTCGATGATAGGGCAATCAGAGACCCGATTAGATCATTTTATATTTTGGTTAATATAAGGATTCAGCGAAATTCTATCGCTTTTGTTCAACTTACGTCGCTCCTATTTCAGATAGCGTACTGGGCTATGCGGCATCTCAAAGCGCATGAAATGGCGAGCAAAATCCACTATTAAACTTCTAGGGTATGGCAAACAGAGACCCGATTATATCAGTTTAGATTATGGTTAATAAAAGAATTAAGAGTAATTCTATCACATTTGTTCAATTTACGTCACTCCTATTTCAGATAGCCTACTGGGCTAGCCGGCACCTTAAAGCGCGTGGAATAGCGAGTAAAATGCACTATTAGCCTTCTTTGATAGGGTAATCAGAGACCCGATTAGATCATTTTATATTTTGGTTAATATAAGAATTCAGCGAAATCCTATCACGTTTGTTCAATTTACGTCGCTCCTATTCCAGATAGCGTATTGGGCTTAGCGGCATCTTAAGCGCGTGGAATGGCGAGTAAAATGCACTATTAAACTTCTAGGGTAGGGCAATCAGAGACCCGATTAGATCATTTTATATTTTGGTTAATATAAGAATTCAGCGAAATTCTATCACATTTGTTCAACTTACGTCGCTCCTATTTCAGATAGCGTATTGGGCTAAGCGGCATCTCAAAGCGCATGAAATGGCGAGTGAAATGCACCATTAGACTTCTATGGTAAGGCGAACAGAGACCCGATTAGATCATTTTACATTAAGGTTAATATAAGAATTCACGGAAATTCTATTACATTTGTTCAATTTACGTCGCTCCTATTTCAGATAGCGTATTGGGCTATACGGCATCTCAAAGCGCCTGAAATGGCGAGTAAAATGCACTATTAAAATTCTAGGGTAAGGCAAACAGGGACCCGGTTAGATCATTTTATATTACGGTTAATATAAGAATTCAGCGTAATTCTATCACATTTGTTAAGCTTACGTCGCTCGTATTTCAGATAGCGTACTCGGCTAGGCGGCATCTTAAAGCGCGTGGAAGGGCGAGTAAAATGCACAATTAAACGTCTAGGCTAGGGCGAACAGAGACCCGATTAGATGATTGTATATTATGGTTAATTTAAGAATTCAACGAAATTCTATCACTTTTGTTCGATTTACGTCGCTCCTATTTCAGATAGCGTATTGGGCTAAGCGGCCTCTCAAAGCGGATGAAATGGCGAGTAAAATGCACTATTAAACTTCTAGGGTAAGGCAAACAGAGACCCGGTTAGATCATTTTATATTACGGTTAATATAAGAATTCAGCGTAATTCTATCACATTTGTTCAACTTACGTCGCTCATATTTCAGATAGCCTACTGGGCTAGCCGGCATCTTAAAGCGCGTGGAATAGCGAGTGAAATGCACTATTAAACTTCTAGGGTAGGGCGAACAGAGACCCGATTAGATCATTTTAAATTAAGGTTAATATAAGAATTCAGCGAAATTCTATCACATTCGTTCAATTTACGTCGCTCATATTTCAGATAGCGTATTGGGCTAAGCGGCATCTCAAAGCGCATGAATGGCGAGTAAAATGCGCTACTAACCTTCTATGATAGGGCAATCAGAGACCCGATTAGATCATTTTATATTTTGTTTAATATAAGATTTCAGGGAAATTCTATCACATTTGTTCAATTTACGTCGCTCATATTTCAGATAGCGTATTGGGCTAAGCGGCATCTCAAAGCGCATGAAATGGCGAGTAAAATGCACTAGTAAACTTCTAGGGTAAGGCAAACAGGGACCCGATTAGATCATTTTATATTACGGTTAACATAACAATTCAGCGTAATTCTATCACATTTGTTTAAACTTACGTCGCTCCTATTTCAGATAGCGTACTGGGCTAGGCGGCATCTCAAAGCGCATGAAATGGCGAGTGAAATGCACTATTAAACTTCTAGGGTAGGGGCGAACAGAGACCCGATTAGATCATTTTACATTAAGGTTAATATAAGAATTCAGGGAAATTATATCACATTTGTTCAATTTACGTCGCTGCTATTTCAGACAGTGTATTGGGCTAAGCGGCATCTCAAAGCGCATGAAATGGCGAGCAAAATCCACTATTAAACTTCTAGGGTATGGCAAACAGAGACCCGATTAGATCATTTTATATTATGGTTAATATAAGAATTCAGGGAAATTATATCACATTTGTTCAATTTACGTCGCTGCTATTTCAGATAGCGTACTGGGCTAGGCGGCATCTCAAAGCGCATGAAATGGCGAGTGAAATGCACTATTAATCTTCTAGGGTAGGGCGAACAGAGACCCGATTAGATCATTTTACATTAAGATTAATATAAGAATTCAGGGAAATTCTATCACATTTGTTCAATTTACGTCTCTCCTATTTCAGATAGCGTATTCGGCTAGGCGGCACCTCAAAGCTCATGAAATGTCGAGTAAGATGTACTATTAAACTTCTAGGATAAGGCAAACAGAGAACCGATTAGATCATTTTATATTACGGATAATATAAGAATTCAGCGTAATTCTATCACATTTGTTCAACTTACGCCGCTCCTGCTTGAGATAGCGTACTGGACTAGGCGGCAACTTAAAGCGCGTGGAATGGCGAGTAAAATGCAGTTCTAAGCTTCTATGATAGGGCAATCGGAGCCCCGATTAGAACATTTTATATTTTGTTTCATATAAGATTTCAGGGAAATTCTATCACATTTGTTCAATTTACGTCGCTCCTATTTCAGATAGCGTATTGGGCTAAGCGGCATCTCAAAGCGCATGAAATGTCGAATAAAATGCACTATTAAACTTCTAGGCTAGGGCAAACAGAGACCCGATTAGATCATTTTACATTAAGGTTAATATAAGAATTCAGGGAACTTCTATCACATTTGTTCAATTTACGTCGCTCCTATTTCAGATAGCGTATTGGGCTAAGCGGCATCTCAAGGCGCATTAAATGGCGAGCAAAATGCACTATTAAACTTCTATGGTAGGGCAAACAGAGACCCGATTAGATACTTTTATATTATAGTTAATTTGAGAATTCAGCGAAATTCTACCACATTTGTTCTATTTACGTCGCTCCTATTTCAGATAGCGTATTGGGCTAAGCGGCATCTCAAAGCGCATGAAATGGCGAGTAAAATGCACTATTAATCTTCTAGGGTAAGGCAAACAGAGACCCGATTGGATCATTTTATATTATGGTTAATATAAGAATTCAGCGTAATTCTATCACATTTGTTCAACTTACGTCGCTCCTATTTCAGATAGCGTACTGGGCTAGACGGCATCTTAAAGCGCGTGGAAGGGCGAGTAAAATGCACTATTAAACTTCTAGGATAAGCCAAACAGATACCCGATTAGATCATTTTATATTACGGTTAATATAAGAATGCAGCGTAATTCTATCACATTTGTGCAACTTACGTCGCTCCTATTTAAGATAGCGTATCGGGCTAAGCGACATCTCAAAGCGCATGAAATGGCGAGTAAAATGCACTATTAAACTTCTACGGTAGGGCAAACAGAGACCCGATTAGATCATTTTATATTATGGTTAATTTAAGAATTCAGCAAAATTCTGTCACCTTTGTTCAATTTACGTCGCTCCTATTTCAGATAGGGTACTGGCTAGGCGGCATCTTAATGCGCGTGGAATGGCGAGTGAAATTCACTATTTAACGTCGATGATAGGGCAATCAGAGACCCGATTAGATCATTTTATATTTGGGTTAATATAAGAATTCAGCGAAATTCTATCACATTTGTTCAATTTACGTCGCTCACGTTTCAGATAGCGTATTGGGCTAAGCGGCATCTCAAAGCGCATGAAATGGCGAGTAAAATGCACTATGAAACTTCTAGGGTAGGGCAAACAGAGACCCGATTAGATCATTTTATATTACCGTTAATTTAAGGATTCAGCAAAATTCTATCACATTTGTTCAATTTACGTCGCTCCTATTTTAGATAGCGTACTGGGCTAGGCGGTAACTTAAAGCGCGTGGAATGGCGAGTAAAATGCACTATTAAACCTCTAGGCTAGGGCGAACAGAGACCCGATTAGATCATTTTACATTATGGTTCATAAAAGAATTCAGCGAAATTCTATCACATTTGTTCAACTTACGTTGCTCCTATTTCAGATAGCGTATTGGGCTAAGAGGCATCTCAAAGCGCATGAAATGGCGAGTGAAATGCACTATTAGACTTCTATGGTAGGGCGATCAGAGACCCGATTAGATCATTTTACATTAAGGTTAATATAAGAATTCACGGAAATTCTATCACATTTGTTCAATTTACGTCGCTCCTATTTCAGATAGCGTATTGGGCTAGACGGTATCTTAAAGCGCCTGGAAGGGCGAGTAAAATGCACTACTAAACTTCTATGATAGGGCAATCAGAGCCCCAATTAGATCATTTTATATTTTGTTCAATATAAGATTTCAGGGAAATTCTATCACATTTGTTCAATTTACGTCGCTCCTATTTCAGATAGCGTATTGGGCTAAGCGGCATCTCAAAGCGCATGAAATGGCGAGTGAAATGCACTGTCAAACTTCTAGGATAATTCAAACAGAGACCCGATTAGATCATTTTACATTATGGTCAATATATGAATTCAGCGAAATTCTATCACATTTGTTCAATTTACATCGCTCCTATTTCAGATAGCGTATTGGGCTAAGCGACATCTCAAAGCGTATGAAATGGCGAATAAAAATGCACTATTAAAGTTCTATGATAGGGCGAACAGAGACCCGATTAGATCATTTTACATTAAGGTTAATATAAGAATTCAGCGAAATTCTATCACATTTGTTCAATTTACGTCGCTCATATTTCAGATAGCGTATTGGGCTAAGCGGCACCTCAAAGCGCATGAAATGGCGAGTAAAATGCACTATTAAACTTCTAGGGTAGGGCAAACAGAGACCCCATTAGATCATTTTATATTTTGGTTAATATAAGAATTCAGCGAAATTCTATCACATTTGTTCAATTTACGTCGCTTCTATTTCAGATAGCGTATTGGACAAAGCGGCATCTCAAAGCGCATGAAATGACGAGTAAAATGCACTATTACACTTCTATGATAGGGCAATCAGAGACCCGATTAGATCATTTTATATTTTGGTTAATATAAGAATTCAGCGAAATTCTATCACATTTGTTCAATTTACGTCGCTCCTATTTCAGGTAGCTTATTGGGCTAAGCGGCATCTCAAAGCGCATGAAATGTCGAGTGAAATGCACTATTAAACTTCTAGGGTAGGGCGAACAGAGACTCGATTAGATCATTTTATATTATGGTTAATTTAAGAATTCAGCGAAATTCTATCACATTTGTTCAATTTACGTCGCTCCCATTTCAGATAGCGTATTCGGCTACGCGGCATCTTAAAGCGCGTGGAATGGCGAGTAAAATGCTCTACTAAACTTCAATGGTAGGGCAATCAGAGACCCGATTAGATCATTTTATATTTGGTTAATATAAGGATTCAGCGAAATTCTATCACTTTTGTTCAACTTACGTCGCTCCTATTTCAGATAGCGTACTGGGCTATGCGGCATCTCAATGCGCATGAAATGGCGAGCAAAATCCACTATTAAACTTCTAGGGTATGGCAAACAGAGACCCGATTAGATCATATTACATTATGGTTAATAAAAGAATTAAGAGTAATTCTATCACATTTGTTCATTTACGTCACTCCTATTTCAGATAGCCTACTGGGCTAGCCGGCACCTTAAAGCGCGTGGAATAGCGAGTAAAATGCACTATTAGCCTTCTATGGTAGGGCAATCAGAGACCCGATTAGATCATTTTATATTTTGGTTAATATAAGAATTCAGTGAAATCCTATCACGTTTGTTCAATTTACGTCGCTCCTATTCCAGATAGCGTATTGGGCTTAGCGGCATCTTAAAGCGCGTGGAATGGCGAGTAAAATGCTCTACTAAACTTCTATGGTAGGGCAATCAGAGACCCGATTAGATCATTTTATATTTTGTTTAATATAAGATTTCAGGGAAATTGTATCACATTTGTTCAATTTACGTCGCTCCTATTTCAGATAGCGTATTCGGCTAAGCGGCATCTCAAAGCGCATGAAGTGGCGAATAAAATTCACTATTAAACTTCTAGGCTAGGGCGAACAGAGACCCGATCAGATCATTTTACATTATGGTTAATAAAAGAATTCAGCGAAATTCTATCACATTTGTTCAACTTACGTCGCTCCTATTTCAGATAGCGTATTGGGCTAAGCGGCATCTCAAAGCGCATGAAATGGCGAATAAAATGCACTATTAAACTTCCAGGTATGGCAGACAGAGACCCGATTTGATCATTTTATATTATGGTTAATTTAAGAATTCAACGAAATTCTATCACACTTGTTCAATTTACGTCCTTCCTATTTCAGATAGCGTACTGGGCTAGGCGGCATCTTAGAGCGCGTGGAATGGCGAGTAAAATACCCTATGAAACTTCTATGATAGGGCAATAAGAGACCCGATTAGATCATTTTATATTTTGGTTAATATAAGGATTCAGCGAAATTCTATCACATTTGTTCAATTTACATCGCTCCTATTTCAGATAGGTTACAGGGCTAAGCGGCATCTTAAAGCGCATGAAATGACGAGAGAAATGCACTATCAAACTTCTAGGGTAGGGCGAACAGAGACCCGATTAGATCATTTTACATTAAGGTTAATATAAGAATTCAGCGAAATTCTATCACATTTGTTCAATTTACGTCGCTCCTATTTCAGATAGCGTACTGGGCTAGGCGTCATCTTAAAGCGCGTGGAATGGCGAGTAAAATGCACTATTAAACTTCTATGATAGGGCAATCAGAGACCCGATTAGATCATTTTATATTTTGTTTAATATAAGATTTCAGGGAAATTCTATCACATTTGTCCAATTTACGTCGCTCCTATTTCAGATAGCGTATTGCGCTAAGCGGCATCCCAAAGCGCATGAAATGGCAAACAAAATGCACTATTAAACTTCTAGGCTATGGCGAACAGAGACCAGATTAGATCATTTTATATTTTGTTTAACATAAGAATTCTGCGAAATTCTATCACATTTGTTCAATTTACGTCGCTCCTATTTCCGATAGCTTATTGGGCTTAGCGGCATCTCAAAGCGCATAAAGTGACGAGTGAAATGCACTATTAAACTTCTAGGGTAGGGCAAACAGAGACCCGATTAGATCATTTTATATTATGTTTAATTTAAGAATTCACGGAAATTCTATTACATTTGTTCGATTTACGTCGCTCCTATTTCAGATAGCGTATTGGGCTAAGCGGCCTCTCAAAGCGGATGAAATGGCGAGTAAAATGCACTATTAAACTTCTAGGGTAAGGCAAACAGAGACCCGGTTAGATCATTTTATATTACGGTTAATATAGAATTCAGCGTAATTCTATCACATTTGTTCAACTTACGTCGCTCATATTTCAGATAGCCTACTGGGCTAGCCGGCATCTTAAAGCGCGTGGAATAGCGAGTGAAATGCACTATTAAACTTCTAGGGTAGGGCGAACAGAGACCCGATTAGATCATTTTACATTAAGGTTAATATAAGAATTCAGCGAAATTCTATCACATTCGTTCAATTTACGTCGCTCATATTTCAGATAGCGTATTGGGCTAAGCGGCATCTCAAAGCGCATGAAATGGCGAGTAAAATGCGCTACTAACCTTCTATGATAGGGCAATCAGAGACCCGATTAGATCATTTTATATTTTGTTTAATATAAGATTTCAGGGAAATTATATCACATTTGTTCAATTTACGTCGCTGCTATTTCAGACAGTGTATTGGGCTAAGCGGCATCTCAAAGCGCATGAAATGGCGAGCAAAATCCACTATTAAACTTCTAGGGTATGGCAAACAGAGACCCGATTAGATCATTTTATATTATGGTTAATATAAGAATTCAGGGAAATTATATCACATTTGTTCAATTTACGTCGCTGCTATTTCAGATAGCGTACTGGGCTAGGCGGCATCTCAAAGCGCATGAAATGGCGAGTGAAATGCACTATTAATCTTCTAGGGTAGGGCGAACAGAGACCCGATTAGATCATTTTACATTAAGATTAATATAAGAATTCAGGGAAATTCTATCACATTTGTTCAATTTACGTCTCTCCTATTTCAGATAGCGTATTCGGCTAGGCGGCACCTCAAAGCTCATGAAATGTCGAGTAAGATGTACTATTAAACTTCTAGGATAAGGCAAACAGAGAACCGATTAGATCATTTTATATCACGGATAATATAAGAATTCAGCGTAATTCTATCACATTTGTTCAACTTACGCCGCTCCTGCTTGAGATAGCGTACTGGACTAGGCGGCAACTTAAAGCGCGCGGAATGGCGAGTAAAATGCAGTACTAAACTTCTATGATAGGGCAATCGGAGCCCCGATTAGAACATTTTATATTTTGTTTCATATAAGATTTCAGGGAAATTCTATCACATTTGTTCAATTTACGTCGCTCCTATTTCTGATAGCGTATTGGGCTAAGCGGCATCTCAAAGCGCATGAAATGTCGAATAAAATGCACTATTAAACTTCTAGGCTAGGGCAAACAGAGACCCGATTAGATCATTTTACATTAAGGTTAATATAAGAATTCAGGGAACTTCTATCACATTTGTTCAATTTACGTCGCTCCTATTTCAGATAGCGTATTGGGCTAAGCGGCATCTCAAAGCGCATTAAATGGCGAGCAAAATGCACTATTAAACTTCTATGGTAGGGCAAACAGAGACCCGATTAGATACTTTTATATTATAGTTAATTTGAGAATTCAGCGAAATTCTACCACATTTGTTCTATTTACGTCGCTCCTATTTCAGATAGCGTATTGGGCTAAGCGGCATCTCAAAGCGCATGAAATGGCGAGTAAAATGCACTATTAATCTTCTAGGGTAAGGCAAACAGAGACCCGATTGGATCATTTTATATTATGGTTAATATAAGAATTCAGCGTAATTCTATCACATTTGTTCAACTTACGTCGCTCCTATTTCAGATAGCGTACTGGGCCAGACGGCATCTTAAAGCGCGTGGAAGGGCGAGTAAAATGCACTATTAAACTTCTAGGATAAGCCAAACAGATACCCGATTAGATCATTTTATATTACGGTTAATATAAGAATGCAGCGTAATTCTATCACATTTGTTCAACTTACGTCGCTCCTATTTAAGATAGCGTATCGGGCTAAGCGGCATCTCAACGCGCATGAAATGGCGAGTAAAATGCACTATTAAACTTCTAGGATAAGCCAAACAGAGACCCGATTAGATCATTTTATATTACGGTTAATATAAGAATGCAGCGTAATTCTATCACATTTGTTCAACTTACGTCGCTCCTATTTAAGATAGCGTATCGGGCTAAGCGACATCTCAAAGCGCATGAAATGGCGAGTAAAATGCACTATTAAACTTCTACGGTAGGGCAAACAGAGACCCGATTAGATCATTTTATATTATGGTTAATTTAAGAATTCAGCAAAATTCTGTCACCTTTGTTCAATTTACGTCGCTCCTATTTCAGATAGGGTACTGGGCTAGGCGGCATCTTAATGCGCGTGGAATGGCGAGTGAAATTCACTATTTAACATCGATGATAGGGCAATCAGAGACCCGATTAGATCATTTTATATTTGGGTTAATATAAGAATTCAGCGAAATTCTATCACATTTGTTCAATTTACGTCGCTCACGTTTCAGATAGCGTATTGGGCTAAGCGGCATCTCAAAGCGCATGAAATGGCGAGTAAAATGCACTATGAAACTTCTAGGGTAGGGCAAACAGAGACCCGATTAGATCATTTTATATTACCGTTAATTTAAGGATTCAGCAAAATTCTATCACATTTGTTCAATTTACGTCGCTCCTATTTTAGATAGCGTACTGGGCTAGGCGGTAACTTAAAGCGCGTGGAATGGCGAGTAAAATGCACTATTAAACATCTAGGCTAGGGCGAACAGAGACCCGATTAGATCATTTTACATTATGGTTCATAAAAGAATTCAGCGAAATTCTATCACATTTGTTCAACTTACGTTGCTCCTATTTCAGATAGCGTATTGGGCTAAGAGGCATCTCAAAGCGCCTGAAATGGCGAGTGAAATGCACTATTAGACTTCTATGGTAGGGCGATCAGAGACCCGATTAGATCATTTTACATTAAGGTTAATATAAGAATTCACGGAAATTCTATCACATTTGTTCAATTTACGTCGCTCCTATTTCAGATAGCATATTGGGCTATGCGGCATCTCAATGCACATGCAATGGCGAGTAAAATGCACTATTAAACTTCTAGGGTAGGGCAAACAGAGACCCGATTAGATCATTTTATATTACGGTTAATATAAGATTTCAGGGAAATTCTATCACATTTGTTCAATTTACATCGCTCCTATTTCAGATAGGTTACAGGGCTAAGCGGCATCTTAAAGCGCATGAAATGACGAGAGAAATGCACTATCAAACTTCTAGGGTAGGGCGAACAGAGACCCGATTAGATCATTTTACATTAAGGTTAATATAAGAATTCAGCGAAATTCTATCACATTTGTTCAATTTACGTCGCTCCTATTTCAGATAGCGTACTGGGCTAGGCGTCATCTTAAAGCGCGTGGAATGGCGAGTAAAATGCACTATTAAACTTCTATGATAGGGCAATCAGAGACCCGATTAGATCATTTTATATTTTGGTTAATATAAGGATTCAGCGAAATTCTATCACATTTGTTCAATTTACGTCGCTCCTATTTCAGATAGCGTATTGGGCTAAGCGGCATCTCAAAGCGCATGAAATGGCGAGTGAAATGCACTGTCAAACTTCTAGGATAATTCAAACAGAGACCCGGTTAGATCATTTTATATTACGGTTAATATAAGAATACAGCGTAATTCTATCACATTTGTTCAACTTACGTCGCTCCTATTTCAGATAGCGTACTGGGCTAGGCGACATCTTAAAGCACGTGGAATGGCGAGTAAAATGCTCTACTAAACTTCTATGATAGGGCAATCAGAGCCCCAATTAGATCATTTTATATTTTGTTCAATATAAGATTTCAGGGAAATTCTATCACATTTGTTCAATTTACGTCGCTCCTATTTCAGATAGCGTATTGGGCTAGACGGTATCTTAAAGCGCCTGGAAGGGCGAGTAAAATGCACTACTAAACTTCTATGATAGGGCAATCAGAGCCCCAATTAGATCATTTTATATTTTGTTCAATATAAGATTTCAGGGAAATTCTATCACATTTGTTCAATTTACGTCGCTCCTATTTCAGATAGCGTATTGGGCTAAGCGGCATCTCAAAGCGCATGAAATGGCGAGTGAAATGCACTGTCAAACTTCTAGGATAATTCAAACAGAGACCCGATTAGATCATTTTACATTATGGTCAATATATGAATTCAGCGAAATTCTATCACATTTGTTCAATTTACATCGCTCCTATTTCAGATAGCGTATTGGGCTAAGCGACATCTCAAAGCGTATGAAATGGCGAATAAAACGCACTATTAAAGTTCTATGATAGGGCGAACAGAGACCCGATTAGATCATTTTACATTAAGGTTAATATAAGAATTCAGCGAAATTCTATCACATTTGTTCAATTTACGTCGCTCATATTTCAGATAGCGTATTGGGCTAAGCGGCACCTCAAAGCGCATGAAATGGCGAGTAAAATGCACTATTAAACTTCTAGGGTAGGGCAAACAGAGACCCCATTAGATCATTTTATATTTTGGTTAATATAAGAATTCAGCGAAATTCTATCACATTTGTTCAATTTACGTCGCTTCTATTTCAGATAGCGTATTGGACAAAGCGGCATCTCAAAGCGCATGAAATGACGAGTAAAATGCACTATTACACTTCTATGATAGGGCAATCAGAGACCCGATTAGATCATTTTATATTTTGGTTAATATAAGAATTCAGCGAAATTCTATCACATTTGTTCAATTTACGTCGCTCCTATTTCAGGTAGCTTATTGGGCTAAGCGGCATCTCAAAGCGCATGAAATGTCGAGTGAAATGCACTATTAAACTTCTAGGGTAGGGCGAACAGAGACTCGATTAGATCATTTTATATTATGGTTAATTTAAGAATTCAGCGAAATTCTATCACATTTGTTCAATTTACGTCGCTCCCATTTCAGATAGCGTATTCGGCTACGCGGCATCTTAAAGCGCGTGGAATGGCGAGTAAAATGCTCTACTAAACTTCAATGGTAGGGCAATCAGAGACCCGATTAGATCATTTTATATTTTGGTTAATATAAGGATTCAGCGAAATTCTATCACTTTTGTTCAACTTACGTCGCTCCTATTTCAGATAGCGTACTGGGCTATGCGGCATCTCAATGCGCATGAAATGGCGAGCAAAATCCACTATTAAACTTCTAGGGTATGGCAAACAGAGACCCGATTAGATCATATTACATTATGGTTAATAAAAGAATTAAGAGTAATTCTATCACATTTGTTCAATTTACGTCACTCCTATTTCAGATAGCCTACTGGGCTAGCCGGCACCTTAAAGCGCGTGGAATAGCGAGTAAAATGCACTATTAGCCTTCTATGGTAGGGCAATCAGAGACCCGATTAGATCATTTTATATTTTGGTTAATATAAGAATTCAGCGAAATCCTATCACGTTTGTTCAATTTACGTCGCTCCTATTCCAGATAGCGTATTGGGCTTAGCGGCATCTTAAAGCGCGTGGAATGGCGAGTAAAATGCTCTACTAAACTTCTATGGTAGGGCAATCAGAGACCCGATTAGATCATTTTATATTTTGTTTAATATAAGATTTCAGGGAAATTGTATCACATTTGTTCAATTTACGTCGCTCCTATTTCAGATAGCGTATTCGGCTAAGCGGCATCTCAAAGCGCATGAAGTGGCGAATAAAATTTACTATTAAACTTCTAGGCTAGGGCGAACAGAGACCCGATCAGATCATTTTACATTATGGTTAATAGAAGAATTCAGCGAAATTCTATCACATTTGTTCAACTTACGTCGCTCCTATTTCAGATAGCGTATTGGGCTAAGCGGCATCTCAAAGCGCATGAAATGGCGAATAAAATGCACTATTAAACTTCCAGGGTATGGCAGACAGAGACCCGATTTGATCATTTTATATTATGGTTAATTTAAGAATTCAACGAAATTCTATCACACTTGTTCAATTTACGTCCTTCCTATTTCAAATAGCGTACTGGGCTAGGCGGCATCTTAGAGCGCGTGGAATGGCGAGTAAAATACCCTATGAAACTTCTATGATAGGGCAATAAGAGACCCGATTAGATCATTTTATATTTTGGTTAATATAAGGACTCAGCGAAATTCTATCACATTTGTTCAATTTACATCGCTCCTATTTCAGATAGGTTACAGGGCTAAGCGGCATCTTAAAGCGCATGAAATGACGAGAGAAATGCACTATCAAACTTCTAGGGTAGGGCGAACAGAGACCCGATTAGATCATTTTACATTAAGGTTAATATAAGAATTCAGCGAAATTCTATCACATTTGTTCAATTTACGTCGCTCCTATTTCAGATAGCGTACTGGGCTAGGCGTCATCTTAAAGCGCGTGGAATGGCGAGTAAAATGCACTATTAAACTTCTATGATAGGGCAATCAGAGACCCGATTAGATCATTTTATATTTTGTTTAATATAAGATTTCAGGGAAATTCTATCACATTTGTCCAATTTACGTCGCTCATATTTCAGATAGCGTACTGGGCTAGGCGTCATCTCAAAGCGTATGAAATGGCGAATAAAATGCACTATTAAAGTTCTATGATAGGGCGAACAGAGACCCGATTAGATCATTTTACATTAAGGTTAACATAAGAATTCAGCGAAATTCTATCACATTTGTTCAATTTACGTCGCTCATATTTCAGATAGCGTATTGGGCTAAGCGGCACCTCAAACCGCATGAAATGGCGAGTAAAATGCACTATTAAACTTCTAGGGTAGGGCAATCAGAGACCCGATTAGATCATTTTATATTTTGGTTAATATAAGAAATCAGCGAAATTCTATCACATTTGTTCAATTTACGTCGCTCCTATTTCAGATGGCGTACTGGGCTAGACGGCATCTTAAAGCGCGTGGAAGGGCGAGTAAAATGCACTATTGAACTTCAATGATAGGGCAGTCAGAGACCAGATTAGATCATTTTATATTTTGTTTAATATAAGATTTCCGGGAAATCCTATCACATTTGTTCTATTTACGTCGCTCCTATTTCAGTTAGCGTATTGGGCTAACCGGCATCTCAAAGCGCATGAAATGGCGAATAAAATGGACTATTAAACTTCTAGGGTAGGGCAAACAGAGACCCGATTAGATCATTTTATATTACGGTTAATATAAGAATTCAGCGTAATTCTATCACATTTCTTCAAATTACGTCGCTCCTATTTCAGATAGCGTACTGGGCTGGCCGGTATCTCAAAGCGCATGAAATGGCGAGTAATATGCACTATTAAACTTCTAGGGTAGGGCAAACAGAGACCCGATTAGATCATTTTATATTATGGTTAATTTAAGAATTGAGCGAAATTCTATCACATTCGTTCAATTTAGGTCGCTCCTATTTCAGATAGCGTATTGGGCTAAGCGGCATCTCAAAGCGCATGAAATGGCGAGTGAAGTGCACTATAAGACTTCTATGGTAGGGCGAACAGAGACCCGATTAGATCATTTTATATTGAGGTTAATATAAGAATTCACGGAAATTCTATCACATTTGTTCAATTTACGTCGCTCCTATTCCAGATAGCGTATTGGGCTAAGCGGCATCTCAAAGCGCATGAAATGGCGAGTAAAATGCGCTATTAAACTTCTAGGATAAGGCAAACAGAGACTCGATTAGAACATTTTATATTACGATTAATATAAGAATTCAGCGTAATTCTATCACATTTGTTCATCTTACGTCGCTCCTATTTCAGATAGCGTACTGGGCTAGGCGGCATCTTAAAGCGCGTGGAAGGGCGAGTAAAATGCACTACTAATCTTCTATGATAGGGCAATCAGAGACCCGATTAGATCATTTTATATTTTGTTTAATATAAGATTTCAGGGAAATTCTATCACATTTGTCCAATTTACGTCGCTCCTATTTCAGATAGCGTATTGCGCTAAGCGGCATCCCAAAGCGCATGAAATGGCAAACAAAATGCACTATTAAACTTCTAGGCTATGGCGAACAGAGACCAGATTAGATCATTTTATATTTTGTTTAACATAAGAATTCTGCGAAATTCTATCACATTTGTTCAATTTACGTCGCTCCTATTTCCGATAGCTTATTGGGCTTAGCGGCATCTCAAAGCGCATAAAGTGACGAGTGAAATGCACTATTAAACTTCTAGGGTAGGGCAAACAGAGACCCGATTAGATCATTTTATATTATGGTTAATTTAAGAATTCAGCAAAATTCTATCACATTTGTTCAACTTACGTCGCTCCTATTTCAGATAGCGTACTGGGCTAGGCGGCACCTTAAAGCGCGTGGAATGACGAGTAAAATGCACTACTAAACTTCTATGATAGGGCAATCAGAGACCCGATTAGATCATTTTATATTTTGTTTAATATAAGATTTCACGGAAATTCTATCACATTTGTTCAATTTACGTCGCTCCTATTTCAGATAGCGTATTGGGCTGTGCGGCATCTCAAAGCGCATGAAATGGCGAACAAAATGCACTATTAAACTTCTAGGCTAGGGCGAACAGAGACCTGATTAGATCATTTTATATTTTGGTTAACATAAGGATTCTGCGAAATTTTATCACATTTGTTCAATTTACGTCGCTCCTATTTCAGATAGCTTATTGGGCTAAGCGGCATCTGAAGGCGCATGAAGTGTCGAGTAAAATGCACTATTAAGCTTCTAGGGTACGGCAAACAGAGACCCGATTAGATCATTTTATATTATGTTTAATTTAAGAATTCAGCAAAATTCTATCACATTTGTTCAACTTACGTCGCTCATATTTCAGATAGCGTACTGGGCTAGGCGTCATCTCAAAGCGTATGAAATGGCGAATAAAATGCACTATTAAAGTTCTATGATAGGGCGAACAGAGACCCGATTAGATCATTTTACATTAAGGTTAACATAAGAATTCAGCGAAATTCTATCACATTTGTTCAATTTACGTCGCTCATATTTCAGATAGCGTATTGGGCTAAGCGGCACCTCAAAGCGCATGAAATGGCGAGTAAAATGCACTATTAAACTTCTAGGGTAGGGCAATCAGAGACCCGATTAGATCATTTTATATTTTGGTTAATATAAGAAATCAGCGAAATTCTATCACATTTGTTCAATTTACGTCGCTCCTATTTCAGATGGCGTACTGGGCTAGACGGCATCTTAAAGCGCGTGGAAGGGCGAGTAAAATGCACTATTGAACTTCGATGATAGGGCAATCAGAGACCCGATTAGATCATTTTATATTTTGGTTAATATAAGGATTCAGCGAAATTCTATCGCTTTTGTTCAACTTACGTCGCTCCTATTTCAGATAGCGTACTGGGCTATGCGGCATCTCAAAGCGCATGAAATGGCGAGCAAAATTCACTATTAAACTTCTAGGGTATGGCAAACAGAGACACGATTATATCAGTTTAGATTATGGTTAATAAAAGAATTAAGAGTAATTCTATCACATTTGTTCAATTTACGTCACTCCTATTTCAGATAGCCTACTGGGCTAGCCGGCACCTTAAAGCGCGTGGAATAGCGAGTGAAATGCACTATTAGCCTTCTATGATAGGGTAATCAGAGACCCGATTAGATCATTTTATATTTTGGTTAATATAAGAATTCAGCGAAATCCTATCACGTTTGTTCAATTTACGTCGCTCCTATTCCAGATAGCGTATTGGGTTTAGCGGCATCTTAAAGCGCGTGGAATGGCGAGTAAAATGCACTATTAAACTTCTAGGGTAGGGCAATCAGAGACCCGATTAGATCATTTTATATTTTGGTTAATATAAGAATTCAGCGAAATTCTATCACATTTGTTCAACTTACGTCGCTCCTATTTCAGATAGCGTATTGGGCTAAGCGGCATCTCAAAGCGCATGAAATGGCGAGTGAAATGCACCATTAGACTTCTATGGTAAGGCGAACAGAGACCCGATTAGATCATTTTACATTAAGGTTAATATAAGAATTCACGGAAATTCTATTACATTTGTTCAATTTACGTCGCTCCTATTTCAGATAGCGTATTGGGCTATACGGCATCTCAAAGCGCATGAAATGGCGAGTAAAATGCACTATTAAAATTCTAGGGTAAGGCAAACAGGGACCCGGTTAGATCATTTTATATTACGGTTAATATAAGAATTCAGCGTAATTCTATCACATTTGTTAAGCTTACGTCGCTCGTATTTCAGATAGCGTACTAGGCTAGGCGGCATCTTAAAGCGCGTGGAAGGGCGAGTAAAATGCACTATTAAACGTCTAGGCTAGGGCGAACAGAGACCCGATTAGATGATTGTATATTATGGTTAATTTAAGAATTCAACGAAATTCTATCACTTTTGTTCGATTTACGTCGCTCCTATTTCAGATAGCGTATTGGGCTAAGCGGCCTCTCAAAGCGGATGAAATGGCGAGTAAAATGCACTATTAAACTTCTAGGGTAAGGCAAACAGAGACCCGGTTAGATCATTTTATATTACGGTTAATATAAGAATTCAGCGTAATTCTATCACATTTGTTCAACTTACGTCGCTCATATTTCAGATAGCCTACTGGGCTAGCCGGCATCTTAAAGCGCGTGGAATAGCGAGTGAAATGCACTATTAAACTTCTAGGGTAGGGCGAACAGAGACCCGATTAGATCATTTTACATTAAGGTTAATATAAGAATTCAGCGAAATTCTATCACATTCGTTCAATTTACGTCGCTCATATTTCAGATAGCGTATTGGGCTAAGCGGCATCTCAAAGCGCATGAAATGGCGAGTAAAATGCGCTACTAACCTTCTATGATAGGGCAATCAGAGACCCGATTAGATCATTTTATATTTTGTTTAATATAAGATTTCAGGGAAATTCTATCACATTTGTTCAATTTACGTCGCTCATATTTCAGATAGCGTATTGGGCTAAGCGGCACCTCAAAGCGCATGAAATGGCGAGTAAAATGCACTATTAAACTTCTAGGGTAGGGCAATCAGAGACCCGATTAGATCATTTTATATTTTGGTTAATATAAGAAATCAGCGAAATTCTATCACATTTGTTCAATTTACGTCGCTCCTATTTCAGATGGCGTACTGGGCTAGACGGCATCTTAAAGCGCGTGGAAGGGCGAGTAAAATGCACTATTGAACTTCGATGATAGGGCAATCAGAGACCCGATTAGATCATTTTATATTTTGGTTAATATAAGGATTCAGCGAAATTCTATCGCTTTTGTTCAACTTACGTCGCTCCTATTTCAGATAGCGTACTGGGCTATGCGGCATCTCAAAGCGCATGAAATGTCGAGCAAAATCCACTATTAAACTTCTAGGGTATGGCAAACAGAGACCCGATTATATCAGTTTAGATTATGGTTAATAAAAGAATTAAGAGTAACTCTATCACATTTGTTCAATTTACGTCACTCCTATTTCAGATAGCCTACTGGGCTAGCCGGCACCTTAAAGCGCGTGGAATAGCGAGTAAAATGCACTATTAGCCTTCTATGATAGGGTAATCAGAGACCCGATTAGATCATTTTATATTTTGGTTAATATAAGAATTCAGCGAAATCCTATCACGTTTGTTCAATTTACGTCGCTCCTATTCCAGATAGCGTATTGGGCTTAGCGGCATCTTAAAGCGCGTGGAATGGCGAGTAAAATGCACTATTAAACTTCTAGGGTAGGGCAATCAGAGACCCGATTAGATCATTTTATATTTTGGTTAATATAAGAATTCAGCGAAATTCTGTCACATTTGTTCAACTTACGTCGCTCCTATTTCAGATAGCGTATTGGGCTAAGCGGCATCTCAAAGCGCATGAAATGGCGAGTGAAATGCACCATTAGACTTCTATGGTAAGGCGAACAGAGACCCGATTAGATCATTTTACATTAAGGTTAATATAAGAATTCACGGAAATTCTATTACATTTGTTCAATTTACGTCGCTCCTATTTCAGATAGCGTATTGGGCTATACGGCATCTCAAAGCGCATGAAATGGCGAGTAAAATGCACTATTAAAATTCTAGGGTAAGGCAAACAGGGACCCGGTTAGATCATTTTATATTACGGTTAATATAAGAATTCAGCGTAATTCTATCACATTTGTTAAGCTTACGTCGCTCGTATTTCGGATAGCGTACTAGGCTAGGCGGCATCTTAAAGCGCGTGGAAGGGCGAGTAAAATGCACTATTAAACGTCTAGGCTAGGGCGAACAGAGACCCGATTAGATGATTGTATATTATGGTTAATTTAAGAATTCAACGAAATTCTATCACTTTTGTTCGATTTACGTCGCTCCTATTTCAGATAGCGTATTGGGCTAAGCGGCCTCTCAAAGCGGATGAAATGGCGAGTAAAATGCACTATTAAACTTCTAGGGCAAGGCAAACAGAGACCCGGTTAGATCATTTTATATTACGGTTAATATAAGAATTCAGCGTAATTCTATCACATTTGTTCAACTTACGTCGCTCATATTTCAGATAGCCTACTGGGCTAGCCGGCATCTTAAAGCGCGTGGAATAGCGAGTGAAATGCACTATTAAACTTCTAGGGTAGGGCGAACAGAGACCCGATTAGATCATTTTACATTAAGGTTAATATAAGAATTCAGCGAAATTCTATCACATTCGTTCAATTTACGTCGCTCATATTTCAGATAGCGTATTGGGCTAAGCGGCATCTCAAAGCGCATGAAATGGCGAGTAAAATGCGCTACTAACCTTCTATGATAGGGCAATCAGAGACCCGATTAGATCATTTTATATTTTGTTTAATATAAGATTTCAGGGAAATTCTATCACATTTGTTCAATTTACGTCGCTCATATTTCAGATAGCGTATTGGGCTAAGCGGCATCTCAAAGCGCATGAAATGGCGAGTAAAATGCACTAGTAAACTTCTAGGGTAAGGCAAACAGGGACCCGATTAGATCATTTTATATTACGGTTAACATAACAATTCAGCGTAATTCTATCACATTTGTTAAACTTACGTCGCTCCTATTTCAGATAGCGTACTGGGCTAGGCGGCATCTCAAAGCGCATGAAATGGCGAGTGAAATGCACTATTAAACTTCTAGGGTAGGGCGAACAGAGACCCGATTAGATCATTTTACATTAAGGTTAATATAAGAATTCAGGGAAATTATATCACATTTGTTCAATTTACGTCGCTGCTATTTCAGACAGTGTATTGGGCTAAGCGGCATCTCAAAGCGCATGAAATGGCGAGCAAAATCCACTATTAAACTTCTAGGGTATGGCAAACAGAGACCCGATTAGATCATTTTATATTATGGTTAATATAAGAATTCAGGGAAATTATATCACATTTGTTCAATTTACGTCGCTGCTATTTCAGATAGCGTACTGGGCTAGGCGGCATCTCAAAGCGCATGAAATGGCGAGTGAAATGCACTATTAATCTTCTAGGGTAGGGCGAACAGAGACCCGATTAGATCATTTTACATTAAGATTAATATAAGAATTCAGGGAAATTCTATCACATTTGTTCAATTTACGTCTCTCCTATTTCAGATAGCGTATTCGGCTAGGCGGCACCTCAAAGCTCATGAAATGTCGAGTAAGATGTACTATTAAACTTCTAGGATAAGGCAAACAGAGAACCGATTAGATCATTTTATATTACGGATAATATAAGAATTCAGCGTAATTCTATCACATTTGTTCAACTTACGCCGCTCCTGCTTGAGATAGCGTACTGGACTAGGCGGCAACTTAAAGCGCGTGGAATGGCGAGTAAAATGCAGTACTAAGCTTCTATGATAGGGCAATCGGAGCCCCGATTAGAACATTTTATATTTTGTTTCATATAAGATTTCAGGGAAATTCTATCACATTTGTTCAATTTACGTCGCTCCTATTTCAGATAGCGTATTGGGCTAAGCGGCATCTCAAAGCGCATGAAATGTCGAATAAAATGCACTATTAAACTTCTAGGCTAGGGCAAACAGAGACCCGATTAGATCATTTTACATTAAGGTTAATATAAGAATTCAGGGAACTTCTATCACATTTGTTCAATTTACGTCGCTCCTATTTCAGATAGCGTATTGGGCTAAGCGGCATCTCAAAGCGCATTAAATGGCGAGCAAAATGCACTATTAAACTTCTATGGTAGGGCAAACAGAGACCCGATTAGATACTTTTATATTATAGTTAATTTGAGAATTCAGCGAAATTCTACCACATTTGTTCTATTTACGTCGCTCCTATTTCAGATAGCGTATTGGGCTAAGCGGCATCTCAAAGCGCATGAAATGGCGAGTAAAATGCACTATTAATCTTCTAGGGTAAGGCAAACAGAGACCCGATTGGATCATTTTATATTATGGTTAATATAAGAATTCAGCGAAATTCTATCACATTTGTTCAATTTACGTCGCTCACGTTTCAGATAGCGTATTGGGCTAAGCGGCATCTCAAAGCGCATGAAATGGCGAGTAAAATGCACTATGAAACTTCTAGGGTAGGGCAAACAGAGACCCGATTAGATCATTTTATATTACCGTTAATTTAAGGATTCAGCAAAATTCTATCACATTTGTTCAATTTACGTCGCTCCTATTTTAGATAGCGTACTGGGCTAGGCGGTAACTTAAAGCGCGTGGAATGGCGAGTAAAATGCACTATTAAACCTCTAGGCTAGGGCGAACAGAGACCCGATTAGATCATTTTACATTATGGTTCATAAAAGAATTCAGCGAAATTCTATCACATTTGTTCAATTTACGTCGCTCCTATTTCAGATAGCATATTGGGCTATGCGGCATCTCAATGCACGTGGAATGGCGAGTAAAATGCACTATTAAACTTCTAGGGTAGGGCAAACAGAGACCCGATTAGATCATTTTATATTACGGTTAATATAAGATTTCAGGGAAATTCTATCACATTTGTTCAATTTACATCGCTCCTATTTCAGATAGGTTACAGGGCTAAGCGGCATCTTAAAGCGCATGAAATGACGAGAGAAATGCGCTATCAAACTTCTAGGGTAGGGCGAACAGAGACCCGATTAGATCATTTTACATTAAGGTTAATATAAGAATTCAGCGAAATTCTATCACATTTGTTCAATTTACGTCGCTCCTATTTCAGATAGCGTACTGGGCTAGGCGTCATCTTAAAGCGCGTGGAATGGCGAGCAAAATGCACTATTAAACTTCTATGATAGGGCAATCAGAGACCCGATTAGATCATTTTATATTTTGGTTAATATAAGGATTCAGCGAAATTCTATCACATTTGTTCAATTTACGTCGCTCCTATTTCAGATAGCGTATTGGGCTAAGCGGCATCTCAAAGCGCATGAAATGGCGAGTGAAATGCACTGTCAAACTTCTAGGATAATTCAAACAGAGACCCGGTTAGATCATTTTATATTACGGTTAATATAAGAATTCAGCGTAATTCTATCACATTTGTTCAACTTACGTCGCTCCTATTTCAGATAGCGTACTGGGCTAGGCGACATCTTAAAGCACGTGGAATGGCGAGTAAAATGCTCTACTAAACTTCTATGATAGGGCAATCAGAGCCCCAATTAGATCATTTTATATTTTGTTCAATATAAGATTTCAGGGAAATTCTATCACATTTGTTCAATTTACGTCGCTCCTATTTCAGATAGCGTATTGGGCTAGACGGTATATTAAAGCGCCTGGAAGGGCGAGTAAAATGCACTACTAAACTTCTATGATAGGGCAATCAGAGCCCCAATTAGATCATTTTATATTTTGTTCAATATAAGATTTCAGGGAAATTCTATCACATTTGTTCAATTTACGTCGCTCCTATTTCAGATAGCGTATTGGGCTAAGCGGCATCTCAAAGCGCATGAAATGGCGAGTGAAATGCACTGTCAAACTTCTAGGATAATTCAAACAGAGACCCGATTAGATCATTTTACATTATGGTCAATATATGAATTCAGCGAAATTCTATCACATTTGTTCAATTTACATCGCTCCTATTTCAGATAGCGTATTGGGCTAAGCGACATCTCAAAGCGTATGAAATGGCGAATAAAATGCACTATTAAAGTTCTATGATAGGGCGAACAGAGACCCGATTAGATCATTTTACATTAAGGTTAATATAAGAATTCAGCGAAATTCTATCACATTTGTTCAATTTACGTCGCTCATATTTCAGATAGCGTATTGGGCTAAGCGGCACCTCAAAGCGCATGAAATGGCGAGTAAAATGCACTATTAAACTTCTAGGGTAGGGCAAACAGAGGCCCCATTAGATCATTTTATATTTTGGTTAATATAAGAATTCAGCGAAATTCTATCACATTTGTTCAATTTACGTCGCTTCTATTTCAGATAGCGTATTGGACAAAGCGGCATCTCAAAGCGCATGAAATGACGAGTAAAATGCACTATTACACTTCTATGATAGGGCAATCAGAGACCCGATTAGATCATTTTATATTTTGGTTAATATAAGAATTCAGCGAAATTCTATCACATTTGTTCAATTTACGTCGCTCCTATTTCAGGTAGCTTATTGGGCTAAGCGGCATCTCAAAGCGCATGAAATGTCGAGTGAAATGCACTATTAAACTTCTAGGGTAGGGCGAACAGAGACTCGATTAGATCATTTTATATTATGGTTAATTTAAGAATTCAGCGAAATTCTATCACATTTGTTCAATTTACGTCGCTCCCATTTCAGATAGCGTATTCGGCTACGCGGCATCTTAAAGCGCGTGGAATGGCGAGTAAAATGCTCTACTAAACTTCAATGGTAGGGCAATCAGAGACCCGATTAGATCATTTTATATTTTGGTTAATATAAGGATTCAGCGAAATTCTATCACTTTTGTTCAACTTACGTCGCTCCTATTTCAGATAGCGTACTGGGCTATGCGGCATCTCAATGCGCATGAAATGGCGAGCAAAATCCACTATTAAACTTCTAGGGTATGGCAAACAGAGACCCGATTAGATCATATTACATTATGGTTAATAAAAGAATTAAGAGTAATTCTATCACATTTGTTCAATTTACGTCACTCCTATTTCAGATAGCCTACTGGGCTAGCCGGCACCTTAAAGCGCGTGGAATAGCGAGTAAAATGCACTATTAGCCTTCTATGGTAGGGCAATCAGAGACCCGATTAGATCATTTTATATTTTGGTTAATATAAGAATTCAGCGAAATCCTATCACGTTTGTTCAATTTACGTCGCTCCTATTCCAGATAGCGTATTGGGCTTAGCGGCATCTTAAAGCGCGTGGAATGGCGAGTAAAATGCTCTACTAAACTTCTATGGTAGGGCAATCAGAGACCCGATTAGATCATTTTATATTTTGTTTAATATAAGATTTCAGGGAAATTGTATCACATTTGTTCAATTTACGTCGCTCCTATTTCAGATAGCGTATTCGGCTAAGCGGCATCTCAAAGCGCATGAAGTGGCGAATAAAATTCACTATTAAACTTCTAGGCTAGGGCGAACAGAGACCCGATCAGATCATTTTACATTATGGTTAATAAAAGAATTCAGCGAAATTCTATCACATTTGTTCAACTTACGTCGCTCCTATTTCAGATAGCGTATTGGGCTAAGCGGCATCTCAAAGCGCATGAAATGGCGAATAAAATGCACTATTAAACTTCCAGGGTATGGCAGACAGAGACCCGATTTGATCATTTTATATTATGGTTAATTTAAGAATTCAACGAAATTCTATCACACTTGTTCAATTTACGTCCTTCCTATTTCAGATAGCGTACTGGGCTAGGCGGCATCTTAGAGCGCGTGGAATGGCGAGTAAAATACCCTATGAAACTTCTATGATAGGGCAATAAGAGACCCGATTAGATCATTTTATATTTTGGTTAATATAAGGATTCAGCGAAATTCTATCACATTTGTTCAATTTACATCGCTCCTATTTCAGATAGGTTACAGGGCTAAGCGGCATCTTAAAGCGCATGAAATGACGAGAGAAATGCACTATCAAACTTCTAGGGTAGGGCGAACAGAGACCCGATTAGATCATTTTACATTAAGGTTAATATAAGAATTCAGCGAAATTCTATCACATTTGTTCAATTTACGTCGCTCCTATTTCAGATAGCGTACTGGGCTAGGCGTCATCTTAAAGCGCGTGGAATGGCGAGTAAAATGCACTATTAAACTTCTATGATAGGGCAATCAGAGACCCGATTAGATCATTTTATATTTTGTTTAATATAAGATTTCAGGGAAATTCTATCACATTTGTCCAATTTACGTCGCTCCTATTTCAGATAGCGTATTGCGCTAAGCGGCATCCCAAAGCGCATGAATTGGCAAACAAAATGCACTATTAAACTTCTAGGCTATGGCGAACAGAGACCAGATTAGATCATTTTATATTTTGTTTAACATAAGAATTCTGCGAAATTCTATCACATTTGTTCAATTTACGTCGCTCCTATTTCCGATAGCTTATTGGGCTTAGCGGCATCTCAAAGCGCATAAAGTGACGAGTGAAATGCACTATTAAACTTCTAGGGTAGGGCAAACAGAGACCCGATTAGATCATTTTATATTATGTTTAATTTAAGAATTCAGCAAAATTCTATCACATTTGTTCAACTTACGTCGCTCATATTTCAGATAGCGTACTGGGCTAGGCGTCATCTCAAAGCGTATGAAATGGCGAATAAAATGCACTATTAAAGTTCTATGATAGGGCGAACAGAGACCCGATTAGATCATTTTACATTAAGGTTAACATAAGAATTCAGCGAAATTCTATCACATTTGTTCAATTTACGTCGCTCATATTTCAGATAGCGTATTGGGCTAAGCGGCACCTCAAAGCGCATGAAATGGCGAGTAAAATGCACTATTAAACTTCTAGGGTAGGGCAATCAGAGACCCGATTAGATCATTTTATATTTTGGTTAATATAAGAAATCAGCGAAATTCTATCACATTTGTTCAATTTACGTCGCTCCTATTTCAGATGGCGTACTGGGCTAGACGGCATCTTAAAGCGCGTGGAAGGGCGAGTAAAATGCACTATTGAACTTCGATGATAGGGCAATCAGAGACCCGATTAGATCATTTTATATTTTGGTTAATATAAGGATTCAGCGAAATTCTATCGCTTTTGTTCAACTTACGTCGCTCCTATTTCAGATAGCGTACTGGGCTATGCGGCATCTCAAAGCGCATGAAATGGCGAGCAAAATCCACTATTAAACTTCTAGGGTATGGCAAACAGAGACCCGATTATATCAGTTTAGATTATGGTTAATAAAAGAATTAAGAGTAATTCTATCACATTTGTTCAATTTACGTCACTCCTATTTCAGATAGCCTACTGGGCTAGCCGGCACCTTAAAGCGCGTGGAATAGCGAGTAAAATGCACTATTAGCCTTCTATGATAGGGTAATCAGAGACCCGATTAGATCATTTTATATTTTGGTTAATATAAGAATTCAGCGAAATCCTATCACGTTTGTTCAATTTACGTCGCTCCTATTCCAGATAGCGTATTGGGCTTAGCGGCATCTTAAAGCGCGTGGAATGGCGAGTAAAATGCACTATTAAACTTCTAGGGTAGGGCAATCAGAGACCCGATTAGATCATTTTATATTTTGGTTAATATAAGAATTCAGCGAAATTCTATCACATTTGTTCAACTTACGTCGCTCCTATTTCAGATAGCGTATTGGGCTAAGCGGCATCTCAAAGCGCATGAAATGGCGAGTGAAATGCACCATTAGACTTCTATGGTAAGGCGAACAGAGACCCGATTAGATCATTTTACATTAAGGTTAATATAAGAATTCACGGAAATTCTATTACATTTGTTCAATTTACGTCGCTCCTATTTCAGATAGCGTATTGGGCTATACGGCATCTCAAAGCGCATGAAATGGCGAGTAAAATGCACTATTAAAATTCTAGGGTAAGGCAAACAGGGACCCGGTTAGATCATTTTATATTACGGTTAATATAAGAATTCAGCGTAATTCTATCACATTTGTTAAACTTACGTCGCTCGTATTTCAGATAGCGTACTAGGCTAGGCGGCATCTTAAAGCGCGTGGAAGGGCGAGTAAAATGCACTATTAAACGTCTAGGCTAGGGCGAACAGAGACCCGATTAGATCATTGTATATTATGGTTAATTTAAGAATTCAACGAAATTCTATCACTTTTGTTCGATTTACGTCGCTCCTATTTCAGATAGCGTATTGGGCTAAGCGGCCTCTCAAAGCGGATGAAATGGCGAGTAAAATGCACTATTAAACTTCTAGGGTAAGGCAAACAGAGACCCGGTTAGATCATTTTATATTACGGTTAATATAAGAATTCAGCGTAATTCTATCACATTTGTTCAACTTACGCCGCTCATATTTCAGATAGCCTACTGGGCTAGCCGGCATCTTAAAGCGCGTGGAATAGCGAGTGAAATGCACTATTAAACTTCTAGGGTAGGGCGAACAGGGACCCGATTAGATCATTTTACATTAAGGTTAATATAAGAATTCAGCGAAATTCTATCACATTCGTTCAATTTACGTCGCTCATATTTCAGATAGCGTATTGGGCTAAGCGGCATCTCAAACCGCATGAAATGGCGAGTAAAATGCGCTACTAACCTTCTATGATAGGGCAATCAGAGACCCGATTAGATCATTTTATATTTTGTTTAATATAAGATTTCAGGGAAATTATATCACATTTGTTCAATTTACGTCGCTGCTATTTCAGACAGTGTATTGGGCTAAGCGGCATCTCAAAGCGCATGAAATGGCGAGCAAAATCCACTATTAAACTTCTAGGGTATGGCAAACAGAGACCCGATTAGATCATTTTATATTATGGTTAATATAAGAATTCAGGGAAATTATATCACATTTGTTCAATTTACGTCGCTGCTATTTCAGATAGCGTACTGGGCTAGGCGGCATCTCAAAGCGCATGAAATGGCGAGTGAAATGCACTATTAATCTTCTAGGGTAGGGCGAACAGAGACCCGATTAGATCATTTTACATTAAGATTAATATAAGAATTCAGGGAAATTCTATCACATTTGTTCAATTTACGTCTCTCCTATTTCAGATAGCGTATTCGGCTAGGCGGCACCTCAAAGCTCATGAAATGTCGAGTAAGATGTACTATTAAACTTCTAGGATAAGGCAAACAGAGAACCGATTAGATCATTTTATATCACGGATAATATAAGAATTCAGCGTAATTCTATCACATTTGTTCAACTTACGCCGCTCCTGCTTGAGATAGCGTACTGGACTAGGCGGCAACTTAAAGCGCGCGGAATCGCGAGTAAAATGCAGTACTAAACTTCTATGATAGGGCAACCGGAGCCCCGATTAGAACATTTTATATTTTGTTTCATATAAGATTTCAGGGAAATTCTATCACATTTGTTCAATTTACGTCGCTCCTATTTCAGATGGCGTACTGGGCTAGACGGCATCTTAAAGCGCGTGGAAGGGCGAGTAAAATGCACTATTGAACTTCGATGATAGGGCAATCAGAGACCCGATTAGATCATTTTATATTTTGGTTAATATAAGGATTCAGCGAAATTCTATCGCTTTTGTTCAACTTACGTCGCTCCTATTTCAGATAGCGTACTGGGCTATGCGGCATCTCAAAGCGCATGAAATGGCGAGCAAAATCCACTATTAAACTTCTAGGGTATGGCAAACAGAGACACGATTATATCAGTTTAGATTATGGTTAATAAAAGAATTAAGAGTAATTCTATCACATTTGTTCAATTTACGTCACTCCTATTTCAGATAGCCTACTGGGCTAGCCGGCACCTTAAAGCGCGTGGAATAGCGAGTAAAATGCACTATTAGCCTTCTATGATAGGGTAATCAGAGACCCGATTAGATCATTTTATATTTTGGTTAATATAAGAATTCAGCGAAATCCTATCACGTTTGTTCAATTTACGTCGCTCCTATTCCAGATAGCGTATTGGGCTTAGCGGCATCTTAAAGCGCGTGGAATGGCGAGTAAAATGCACTATTAAACTTCTAGGGTAGGGCAATCAGAGACCCGATTAGATCATTTTATATTTTGGTTAATATAAGAATTCAGCGAAATTCTATCACATTTGTTCAACTTACGTCGCTCCTATTTCAGATAGCGTATTGGGCTAAGCGGCATCTCAAAGCGCATGAAATGGCGAGTGAAATGCACCATTAGACTTCTATGGTAAGGCGAACAGAGACCCGATTAGATCATTTTACATTAAGGTTAATATAAGAATTCACGGAAATTCTATTACATTTGTTCAATTTACGTCGCTCCTATTTCAGATAGCGTATTGGGCTATACGGCATCTCAAAGCGCATGAAATGGCGAGTAAAATGCACTATTACAATTCTAGGGTAAGGCAAACAGGGACCCGGTTAGATCATTTTATATTACGGTTAATATAAGAATTCAGCGTAATTCTATCACATTTGTTAAGCTTACGTCGCTCGTATTTCAGATAGCGTACTAGGCTAGGCGGCATCTTAAAGCGCGTGGAAGGGCGAGTAAAATGCACTATTAAACGTCTAGGCTAGGGCGAACAGAGACCCGATTAGATGATTGTATATTATGGTTAATTTAAGAATTCAACGAAATTCTATCACTTTTGTTCGATTTACGTCGCTCCTATTTCAGATAGCGTATTGGGCTAAGCGGCCTCTCAAAGCGGATGAAATGGCGAGTAAAATGCACTATTAAACTTCTAGGGTAAGGCAAACAGAGACCCGGTTAGATCATTTTATATTACGGTTAATATAAGAATTCAGCGTAATTCTATCACATTTGTTCAACTTACGTCGCTCATATTTCAGATAGCCTACTGGGCTAGCCGGCATCTTAAAGCGCGTGGAATAGCGAGTGAAATGCACTATTAAACTTCTAGGGTAGGGCGAACAGAGACCCGATTAGATCATTTTACATTAAGGTTAATATAAGAATTCAGCGAAATTCTATCACATTCGTTCAATTTACGTCGCTCATATTTCAGATAGCGTATTGGGCTAAGCGGCATCTCAAAGCGCATGAAATGGCGAGTAAAATGCGCTACTAACCTTCTATGATAGGGCAATCAGAGACCCGATTAGATCATTTTATATTTTGTTTAATATAAGATTTCAGGGAAATTCTATCACATTTGTTCAATTTACGTCGCTCATATTTCAGATAGCGTATTGGGCTAAGCGGCATCTCAAAGCGCATGAAATGGCGAGTAAAATGCACTAGTAAACTTCTAGGGTAGGGCAATCAGAGACCCGATTAGATCATTTTATATTACGGTTAACATAACAATTCAGCGTAATTCTATCACATTTGTTAAACTTACGTCGCTCCTATTTCAGATAGCGTACTGGGCTAGGCGGCATCTCAAAGCGCATGAAATGGCGAGTGAAATGCACTATTAAACTTCTAGGGTAGGGCGAACAGAGACCCGATTAGATCATTTTACATTAAGGTTAATATAAGAATTCAGGGAAATTATATCACATTTGTTCAATTTACGTCGCTGCTATTTCAGACAGTGTATTGGGCTAAGCGGCATCTCAAAGCGCATGAAATGGCGAGCAAAATCCACTATTAAACTTCTAGGGTATGGCAAACAGAGACCCGATTAGATCATTTTATATTATGGTTAATATAAGAATTCAGGGAAATTATATCACATTTGTTCAATTTACGTCGCTGCTATTTCAGATAGGTTACAGGGCTAAGCGGCATCTTAAAGCGCATGAAATGACGAGTAAAATGCACTATTAAACTTCTAGGATAAGCCAAACAGAGACCCGATTAGATCATTTTATATTACGGTTAATATAAGAATGCAGCGTAATTCTATCACATTTGTTCAACTTACGTCGCTCCTATTTAAGATAGCGTATCGGGCTAAGCGACATCTCAAAGCGCATGAAATGGCGAGTAAAATGCACTATTAAACTTCTACGGTAGGGCAAACAGAGACCCGATTAGATCATTTTATATTATGGTTAATTTAAGAATTCAGCAAAATTCTGTCACCTTTGTTCAATTTACGTCGCTCCTATTTCAGATAGGGTACTGGGCTAGGCGGCATCTTAATGCGCGTGGAATGGCGAGTGAAATTCACTATTTAACATCGATGATAGGGCAATCAGAGACCCGATTAGATCATTTTATATTTGGGTTAATATAAGAATTCAGCGAAATTCTATCACATTTGTTCAATTTACGTCGCTCACGTTTCAGATAGCGTATTGGGCTAAGCGGCATCTCAAAGCGCATGAAATGGCGAGTAAAATGCACTATGAAACTTCTAGGGTAGGGCAAACAGAGACCCGATTAGATCATTTTATATTACCGTTAATTTAAGGATTCAGCAAAATTCTATCACATTTGTTCAATTTACGTCGCTCCTATTTTAGATAGCGTACTGGGCTAGGCGGTAACTTAAAGCGCGTGGAATGGCGAGTAAAATGCACTATTAAACCTCTAGGCTAGGGCGAACAGAGACCCGATTAGATCATTTTACATTATGGTTCATAAAAGAATTCAGCGAAATTCTATCACATTTGTTCAACTTACGTTGCTCCTATTTCAGATAGCGTATTGGGCTAAGAGGCATCTCAAAGCGCATGAAATGGCGAGTGAAATGCACTATTAGACTTCTATGGTAGGGCGATCAGAGACCCGATTAGATCATTTTACATTAAGGTTAATATAAGAATTCACGGAAATTCTATCACATTTGTTCAATTTACGTCGCTCCTATTTCAGATAGCATATTGGGCTATGCGGCATCTCAATGCACATGCAATGGCGAGTAAAATGCACTATTAAACTTCTAGGGTAGGGCAAACAGAGACCCGATTAGATCATTTTATATTACGGTTAATATAAGATTTCAGGGAAATTCTATCACATTTGTTCAATTTACATCGCTCCTATTTCAGATAGGTTACAGGGCTAAGCGGCATCTTAAAGCGCATGAAATGACGAGAGAAATGCACTATCAAACTTCTAGGGTAGGGCGAACAGAGACCCGATTAGATCATTTTACATTAAGGTTAATATAAGAATTCAGCGAAATTCTATCACATTTGTTCAATTTACGTCGCTCCTATTTCAGATAGCGTACTGGGCTAGGCGTCATCTTAAAGCGCGTGGAATGGCGAGTAAAATGCACTATTAAACTTCTATGATAGGGCAATCAGAGACCCGATTAGATCATTTTATATTTTGGTTAATATAAGGATTCAGCGAAATTCTATCACATTTGTTCAATTTACGTCGCTCCTATTTCAGATAGCGTATTGGGCTAAGCGGCATCTGAAAGCGCATGAAATGGCGAGTGAAATGCACTGTCAAACTTCTAGGATAATTCAAACAGAGACCCGGTTAGACCATTTTATATTACGGTTAATATAAGAATTCAGCGTAATTCTATCACATTTGTTCAACTTACGTCGCTCCTATTTCAGATAGCGTACTGGGCTAGGCGACATCTTAAAGCACGTGGAATGGCGAGTAAAATGCTCTACTAAACTTCTATGATAGGGCAATCAGAGCCCCAATTAGATCATTTTATATTTTGTTCAATATAAGATTTCAGGGAAATTCTATCACATTTGTTCAATTTACGTCGCTCCTATTTCAGATAGCGTATTGGGCTAGACGGTATCTTAAAGCGCCTGGAAGGGCGAGTAAAATGCACTACTAAACTTCTATGATAGGGCAATCAGAGCCCCAATTAGATCATTTTATATTTTGTTCAATATAAGATTTCAGGGAAATTCTATCACATTTGTTCAATTTACGTCGCTCCTATTTCAGATAGCGTATTGGGCTAAGCGGCATCTCAAAGCGCATGAAATGGCGAGTGAAATGCACTGTCAAACTTCTAGGATAATTCAAACAGAGACCCGATTAGATCATTTTACATTATGGTCAATATATGAATTCAGCGAAATTCTATCACATTTGTTCAATTTACATCGCTCCTATTTCAGATAGCGTATTGGGCTAAGCGACATCTCAAAGCGTATGAAATGGCGAATAAAATGCACTATTAAAGTTCTATGATAGGGCGAACAGAGACCCGATTAGATCATTTTACATTAAGGTTAATATAAGAATTCAGCGAAATTCTATCACATTTGTTCAATTTACGTCGCTCATATTTCAGATAGCGTATTGGGCTAAGCGGCACCTCAAAGCGCATGAAATGGCGAGTAAAATGCACTATTAAACTTCTAGGGTAGGGCAAACAGAGGCCCCATTAGATCATTTTATATTTTGGTTAATATAAGAATTCAGCGAAATTCTATCACATTTGTTCAATTTACGTCGCTTCTATTTCAGATAGCGTATTGGACAAAGCGGCATCTCAAAGCGCATGAAATGACGAGTAAAATGCACTATTACACTTCTATGATAGGGCAATCAGAGACCCGATTAGATCATTTTATATTTTGGTTAATATAAGAATTCAGCGAAATTCTATCACATTTGTTCAATTTACGTCGCTCCTATTTCAGGTAGCTTATTGGGCTAAGCGGCATCTCAAAGCGCATGAAATGTCGAGTGAAATGCACTATTAAACTTCTAGGGTAGGGCGAACAGAGACTCGATTAGATCATTTTATATTATGGTTAATTTAAGAATTCAGCGAAATTCTATCACATTTGTTCAATTTACGTCGCTCCCATTTCAGATGGCGTATTCGGCTACGCGGCATCTTAAAGCGCGTGGAATGGCGAGTAAAATGCTCTACTAAACTTCAATGGTAGGGCAATCAGAGACCCGATTAGATCATTTTATATTTTGGTTAATATAAGGATTCAGCGAAATTCTATCACTTTTGTTCAACTTACGTCGCTCCTATTTCAGATAGCGTACTGGGCTATGCGGCATCTCAATGCGCATGAAATGGCGAGCAAAATCCACTATTAAACTTCTAGGGTATGGCAAACAGAGACCCGATTAGATCATATTACATTATGGTTAATAAAAGAATTAAGAGTAATTCTATCACATTTGTTCAATTTACGTCACTCCTATTTCAGATAGCCTACTGGGCTAGCCGGCACCTTAAAGCGCGTGGAATAGCGAGTAAAATGCACTATTAGCCTTCTATGGTAGGGCAATCAGAGACCCGATTAGATCATTTTATATTTTGGTTAATATAAGAATTCAGCGAAATCCTATCACGTTTGTTCAATTTACGTCGCTCCTATTCCAGATAGCGTATTGGGCTTAGCGGCATCTTAAAGCGCATGAAATGGCGAGTAAAATGCTCTACTAAACTTCTATGGTAGGGCAATCAGAGACCCGATTAGATCATTTTATATTTTGTTTAATATAAGATTTCAGGGAAATTGTATCACATTTGTTCAATTTACGTCGCTCCTATTTCAGATAGCGTATTCGGCTAAGCGGCATCTCAAAGCGCATGAAGTGGCGAATAAAATTCACTATTAAACTTCTAGGCTAGGGCGAACAGAGACCCGATCAGATCATTTTACATTATGGTTAATAAAAGAATTCAGCGAAATTCTATCACATTTGTTCAACTTACGTCGCTCCTATTTCAGATAGCGTATTGGGCTAAGCGGCATCTCAAAGCGCATGAAATGGCGAATAAAATGCACTATTAAACTTCCAGGGTATGGCAGACAGAGACCCGATTTGATCATTTTATATTATGGTTAATTTAAGAATTCAACGAAATTCTATCACACTTGTTCAATTTACGTCCTTCCTATTTCAGATAGCGTACTGGGCTAGGCGGCATCTTAGAGCGCGTGGAATGGCGAGTAAAATACCCTATGAAACTTCTATGATAGGGCAATAAGAGACCCGATTAGATCATTTTATATTTTGGTTAATATAAGGATTCAGCGAAATTCTATCACATTTGTTCAATTTACATCGCTCCTATTTCAGATAGGTTACAGGGCTAAGCGGCATCTTAAAGCGCATGAAATGACGAGAGAAATGCACTATCAAACTTCTAGGGTAGGGCGAACAGAGACCCGATTAGATCATTTTACATTAAGGTTAATATAAGAATTCAGCGAAATTCTATCACATTTGTTCAATTTACGTCGCTCCTATTTCAGATAGCGTACTGGGCTAGGCGTCATCTTAAAGCGCGTGGAATGGCGAGTAAAATGCACTATTAAACTTCTATGATAGGGCAATCAGAGACCCGATTAGATCATTTTATATTTTGTTTAATATAAGATTTCAGGGAAATTCTATCACATTTGTCCAATTTACGTCGCTCCTATTTCAGATAGCGTATTGCGCTAAGCGGCATCCCAAAGCGCATGAAATGGCAAACAAAATGCACTATTAAACTTCTAGGCTATGGCGAACAGAGACCAGATTAGATCATTTTATATTTTGTTTAACATAAGAATTCTGCGAAATTCTATCACATTTGTTCAATTTACGTCGCTCCTATTTCCGATAGCTTATTGGGCTTAGCGGCATCTCAAAGCGCATAAAGTGACGAGTGAAATGCACTATTAAACTTCTAGGGTAGGGCAAACAGAGACCCGATTAGATCATTTTATATTATGTTTAATTTAAGAATTCAGCAAAATTCTATCACATTTGTTCAACTTACGTCGCTCATATTTCAGATAGCGTACTGGGCTAGGCGTCATCTCAAAGCGTATGAAATGGCGAATAAAATGCACTATTAAAGTTCTATGATAGGGCGAACAGAGACCCGATTAGATCATTTTATATTTTGGTTAATATAAGAATTCAGCGAAATCCTATCACGTTTGTTCAATTTACGTCGCTCCTATTCCAGATAGCGTATTGGGCTTAGCGGCATCTTAAAGCGCGTGGAATGGCGAGTAAAATGCACTATTAAACTTCTAGGGTAGGGCAATCAGAGACCCGATTAGATCATTTTATATTTTGGTTAATATAAGAATTCAGCGAAATTCTATCACATTTGTTCAACTTACGTCGCTCCTATTTCAGATAGCGTATTGGGCTAAGCGGCATCTCAAAGCGCATTAAATGGCGAGCAAAATGCACTATTAAACTTCTATGGTAGGGCAAACAGAGACCCGATTAGATACTTTTATATTATAGTTAATTTGAGAATTCAGCGAAATTCTACCACATTTGTTCTATTTACGTCGCTCCTATTTCAGATAGCGTATTGGGCTAAGCGGCATCTCAAAGCGCATGAAATGGCGAGTAAAATGCACTATTAATCTTCTAGGGTAAGGCAAACAGAGACCCGATTGGATCATTTTATATTATGGTTAATATAAGAATTCAGCGTAATTCTATCACATTTGTTCAACTTACGTCGCTCCTATTTCAGATAGCGTACTGGGCTAGACGGCATCTTAAAGCGCGTGGAAGGGCGAGTAAAATGCACTATTAAACTTCTAGGATAAGCCAAACAGATACCCGATTAGATCATTTTATATTACGGTTAATATAAGAATGCAGCGTAATTCTATCACATTTGTTCAACTTACGTCGCTCCTATTTAAGATAGCGTATCGGGCTAAGCGGCATCACAACGCGCATGAAATGGCGAGTAAAATGCACTATTAAACTTCTAGGATAAGCCAAACAGAGACCCGATTAGATCATTTTATATTACGGTTAATATAAGAATGCAGCGTAATTCTATCACATTTGTTCAACTTACGTCGCTCCTATTTAAGATAGCGTATCGGGCTAAGCGACATCTCAAAGCGCATGAAATGGCGAGTAAAATGCACTATTAAACTTCTACGGTAGGGCAAACAGAGACCCGATTAGATCATTTTATATTATGGTTAATTTAAGAATTCAGCAAAATTCTGTCACCTTTGTTCAATTTACGTCGCTCCTATTTCAGATAGGGTACTGGGCTAGGCGGCATCTTAATGCGCGTGGAATGGCGAGTGAAATTCACTATTTAACATCGATGATAGGGCAATCAGTGACCCGATTAGATCATTTTATATTTGGGTTAATATAAGAATTCAGCGAAATTCTATCACATTTGTTCAATTTACGTCGCTCACGTTTCAGATAGCGTATTGGGCTAAGCGGCATCTCAAAGCGCATGAAATGGCGAGTAAAATGCACTATGAAACTTCTAGGGTAGGGCAAACAGAGACCCGATTAGATCATTTTATATTACCGTTAATTTAAGGATTCAGCAAAATTCTATCACATTTGTTCAATTTACGTCGCTCCTATTTTAGATAGCGTACTGGGCTAGGCGGTAACTTAAAGCGCGTGGAATGGCGAGTAAAATGCACTATTAAACCTCTAGGCTAGGGCGAACAGAGACCCGATTAGATCATTTTACATTATGGTTCATAAAAGAATTCAGCGAAATTCTATCACATTTGTTCAACTTACGTTGCTCCTATTTCAGATAGCGTATTGGGCTAAGAGGCATCTCAAAGCGCATGAAATGGCGAGTGAAATGCACTATTAGACTTCTATGGTAGGGCGATCAGAGACCCGATTAGATCATTTTACATTAAGGTTAATATAAGAATTCACGGAAATTCTATCACATTTGTTCAATTTACGTCGCTCCTATTTCAGATAGCATATTGGGCTATGCGGCATCTCAATGCACATGCAATGGCGAGTAAAATGCACTATTAAACTTCTAGGGTAGGGCAAACAGAGACCCGATTAGATCATTTTATATTACGGTTAATATAAGATTTCAGGGAAATTCTATCACATTTGTTCAATTTACATCGCTCCTATTTCAGATAGGTTACAGGGCTATGCGGCATCTTAAAGCGCATGAAATGACGAGAGAAATGCACTATCAAACTTCTAGGGTAGGGCGAACAGAGACCCGATTAGATCATTTTACATTAAGGTTAATATAAGAATTCAGCGAAATTCTATCACATTTGTTCAATTTACGTCGCTCCTATTTCAGATAGCGTACTGGGCTAGGCGTCATCTTAAAGCGCGTGGAATGGCGAGTAAAATGCACTATTAAACTTCTATGATAGGGCAATCAGAGACCCGATTAGATCATTTTATATTTTGGTTAATATAAGGATTCAGCGAAATTCTATCACATTTGTTCAATTTACGTCGCTCCTATTTCAGATAGCGTATTGGGCTAAGCGGCATCTCAAAGCGCATGAAATGGCGAGTGAAATGCACTGTCAAACTTCTAGGATAATTCAAACAGAGACCCGGTTAGATCATTTTATATTACGGTTAATATAAGAATTCAGCGTAATTCTATCACATTTGTTCAACTTACGTCGCTCCTATTTCAGATAGCGTACTGGGCTAGGCGACATCTTAAAGCACGTGGAATGGCGAGTAAAATGCTCTACTAAACTTCTATGATAGGGCAATCAGAGCCCCAATTAGATCATTTTATATTTTGTTCAATATAAGATTTCAGGGAAATTCTATCACATTTGTTCAATTTACGTCGCTCCTATTTCAGATAGCGTATTGGGCTAGACGATATCTTAAAGCGCCTGGAAGGGCGAGTAAAATGCACTACTAAACTTCTATGATAGGGCAATCAGAGCCCCAATTAGATCATTTTATATTTTGTTCAATATAAGATTTCAGGGAAATTCTATCACATTTGTTCAATTTACGTCGCTCCTATTTCAGATAGCGTATTGGGCTAAGCGGCATCTCAAAGCGCATGAAATGGCGAGTGAAATGCACTGTCAAACTTCTAGGATAATTCAAACAGAGACCCGATTAGATCATTTTACATTATGGTCAATATATGAATTCAGCGAAATTCTATCACATTTGTTCAATTTACATCGCTCCTATTTCAGATAGCGTATTGGGCTAAGCGACATCTCAAAGCGTATGAAATGGCGAATAAAATGCACTATTAAAGTTCTATGATAGGGCGAACAGAGACCCGATTAGATCATTTTACATTAAGGTTAATATAAGAATTCAGCGAAATTCTATCACATTTGTTCAATTTACGTCGCTCATATTTCAGATAGCGTATTGGGCTAAGCGGCACCTCAAAGCGCATGAAATGGCGAGTAAAATGCACTATTAAACTTCTAGGGTAGGGCAAACAGAGACCCCATTAGATCATTTTATATTTTGGTTAATATAAGAATTCAGCGAAATTCTATCACATTTGTTCAATTTACGTCGCTTCTATTTCAGATAGCGTATTGGACAAAGCGGCATCTCAAAGCGCATGAAATGACGAGTAAAATGCACTATTACACTTCTATGATAGGGCAATCAGAGACCCGATTAGATCATTTTATATTTTGGTTAATATAAGAATTCAGCGAAATTCTATCACATTTGTTCAATTTACGTCGCTCCTATTTCAGGTAGCTTATTGGGCTAAGCGGCATCTCAAAGCGCATGAAATGTCGAGTGAAATGCACTATTAAACTTCTAGGGTAGGGCGAACAGAGACTCGATTAGATCATTTTATATTATGGTTAATTTAAGAATTCAGCGAAATTCTATCACATTTGTTCAATTTACGTCGCTCCCATTTCAGATAGCGTATTCGGCTACGCGGCATCTTAAAGCGCGTGGAATGGCGAGTAAAATGCTCTACTAAACTTCAATGGTAGGGCAATCAGAGACCCGATTAGATCATTTTATATTTTGGTTAATATAAGGATTCAGCGAAATTCTATCACTTTTGTTCAACTTACGTCGCTCCTATTTCAGATAGCGTACTGGGCTATGCGGCATCTCAATGCGCATGAAATGGCGAGCAAAATCCACTATTAAACTTCTAGGGTATGGCAAACAGAGACCCGATTAGATCATATTACATTATGGTTAATAAAAGAATTAAGAGTAATTCTATCACATTTGTTCAATTTACGTCACTCCTATTTCAGATAGCCTACTGGGCTAGCCGGCACCTTAAAGCGCGTGGAATAGCGAGTAAAATGCACTATTAGCCTTCTATGGTAGGGCAATCAGAGACCCGATTAGATCATTTTATATTTTGGTTAATATAAGAATTCAGCGAAATCCTATCACGTTTGTTCAATTTACGTCGCTCCTATTCCAGATAGCGTATTGGGCTTAGCGGCATCTTAAAGCGCGTGGAATGGCGAGTAAAATGCTCTACTAAACTTCTATGGTAGGGCAATCAGAGACCCGATTAGATCATTTTATATTTTGTTTAATATAAGATTTCAGGGAAATTGTATCACATTTGTTCAATTTACGTCGCTCCTATTTCAGATAGCGTATTCGGCTAAGCGGCATCTCAAAGCGCATGAAGTGGCGAATAAAATTCACTATTAAACTTCTAGGCTAGGGCGAACAGAGACCCGATCAGATCATTTTACATTATGGTTAATAAAAGAATTCAGCGAAATTCTATCACATTTGTTCAACTTACGTCGCTCCTATTTCAGATAGCGTATTGGGCTAAGCGGCATCTCAAAGCGCATGAAATGGCGAATAAAATGCACTATTAAACTTCCAGGGTATGGCAGACAGAGACCCGATTTGATCATTTTATATTATGGTTAATTTAAGAATTCAACGAAATTCTATCACACTTGTTCAATTTACGTCCTTCCTATTTCAGATAGCGTACTGGGCTAGGCGGCATCTTAGAGCGCGTGGAATGGCGAGTAAAATACCCTATGAAACTTCTATGATAGGGCAATAAGAGACCCGATTAGATCATTTTATATTTTGGTTAATATAAGGATTCAGCGAAATTCTATCACATTTGTTCAATTTACATCGCTCCTATTTCAGATAGGTTACAGGGCTAAGCGGCATCTTAAAGCGCATGAAATGACGAGAGAAATGCACTATCAAACTTCTAGGGTAGGGCGAACAGAGACCCGATTAGATCATTTTACATTAAGGTTAATATAAGAATTCAGCGAAATTCTATCACATTTGTTCAATTTACGTCGCTCCTATTTCAGATAGCGTACTGGGCTAGGCGTCATCTTAAAGCGCGTGGAATGGCGAGTAAAATGCACTATTAAACTTCTATGATAGGGCAATCAGAGACCCGATTAGATCATATTATATTTTGTTTAATATAAGATTTCAGGGAAATTCTATCACATTTGTCCAATTTACGTCGCTCATATTTCAGATAGCGTACTGGGCTAGGCGTCATCTCAAAGCGTATGAAATGGCGAATAAAATGCACTATTAAAGTTCTATGATAGGGCGAACAGAGACCCGATTAGATCATTTTACATTAAGGTTAACATAAGAATTCAGCGAAATTCTATCACATTTGTTCAATTTACGTCGCTCATATTTCAGATAGCGTATTGGGCTAAGCGGCACCTCAAACCGCATGAAATGGCGAGTAAAATGCACTATTAAACTTCTAGGGTAGGGCAATCAGAGACCCGATTAGATCATTTTATATTTTGGTTAATATAAGAAATCAGCGAAATTCTATCACATTTGTTCAATTTACGTCGCTCCTATTTCAGATGGCGTACTGGGCTATGCGGCATCTCAAAGCGCATGAAATGGCGAGCAAAATCCACTATTAAACTTCTAGGGTATGGCAAACAGAGACCCGATTATATCAGTTTAGATTATGGTTAATAAAAGAATTAAGAGTAATTCTATCACATTTGTTCAATTTACGTCACTCCTATTTCAGATAGCCTACTGGGCTAGCCGGCACCTTAAAGCGCGTGGAATAGCGAGTAAAATGCACTATTAGCCTTCTATGATAGGGTAATCAGAGACCCGATTAGATCATTTTATATTTTGGTTAATATAAGAATTCAGCGAAATCCTATCACGTTTGTTCAATTTACGTCGCTCCTATTCCAGATAGCGTATTGGGCTTAGCGGCATCTTAAAGCGCGTGGAATGGCGAGTAAAATGCACTATTAAACTTCTAGGGTAGGGCAATCAGAGACCCGATTAGATCATTTTATATTTTGGTTAATATAAGAATTCAGCGAAATTCTATCACATTTGTTCAACTTACGTCGCTCCTATTTCAGATAGCGTATTGGGCTAAGCGGCATCTCAAAGCGCATGAAATGGCGAGTGAAATGCACCATTAGACTTCTATGGTAAGGCGAACAGAGACCCGATTAGATCATTTTACATTAAGGTTAATATAAGAATTCACGGAAATTCTATTACATTTGTTCAATTTACGTCGCTCCTATTTCAGATAGCGTATTGGGCTATACGGCATCTCAAAGCGCATGAAATGGCGAGTAAAATGCACTATTAAAATTCTAGGGTAAGGCAAACAGGGACCCGGTTAGATCATTTTATATTACGGTTAATATAAGAATTCAGCGTAATTCTATCACATTTGTTAAACTTACGTCGCTCGTATTTCAGATAGCGTACTAGGCTAGGCGGCATCTTAAAGCGCGTGGAAGGGCGAGTAAAATGCACTATTAAACGTCTAGGCTAGGGCGAACAGAGACCCGATTAGATCATTGTATATTATGGTTAATTTAAGAATTCAACGAAATTCTATCACTTTTGTTCGATTTACGTCGCTCCTATTTCAGATAGCGTATTGGGCTAAGCGGCCTCTCAAAGCGGATGAAATGGCGAGTAAAATGCACTATTAAACTTCTAGGGTAAGGCAAACAGAGACCCGGTTAGATCATTTTATATTACGGTTAATATAAGAATTCAGCGTAATTCTATCACATTTGTTCAACTTACGTCGCTCATATTTCAGATAGCCTACTGGGCTAGCCGGCATCTTAAAGCGCGTGGAATAGCGAGTGAAATGCACTATTAAACTTCTAGGGTAGGGCGAACAGAGACCCGATTAGATCATTTTACATTAAGGTTAATATAAGAATTCAGCGAAATTCTATCACATTCGTTCAATTTACGTCGCTCATATTTCAGATAGCGTATTGGGCTAAGCGGCATCTCAAAGCGCATGAAATGGCGAGCAAAATCCACTATTAAACTTCTAGGGTATGGCAAACAGAGACCCGATTAGATCATTTTATATTATGGTTAATATAAGAATTCAGGGAAGTTATATCACATTTGTTCAATTTACGTCGCTGCTATTTCAGATAGCGTACTGGGCTAGGCGGCATCGCAAAGCGCATGAAATGGCGAGTGAAATGCACTATTAATCTTCTAGGGTAGGGCGAACAGAGACCCGATTAGATCATTTTACATTAAGATTAATATAAGAATTCAGGGAAATTCTATCACATTTGTTCAATTTACGTCTCTCCTATTTCAGATAGCGTATTCGGCTAGGCGGCACCTCAAAGCTCATGAAATGTCGAGTAAGATGTACTATTAAACTTCTAGGATAAGGCAAACAGAGAACCGATTAGATCATTTTATATCACGGATAATATAAGAATTCAGCGTAATTCTATCACATTTGTTCAACTTACGCCGCTCCTGCTTGAGATAGCGTACTGGATTAGGCGGCAACTTAAAGCGCGCGGAATGGCGAGTAAAATGCAGTACTAAACTTCTATGATAGGGCAATCGGAGCCCCGATTAGAACATTTTATATTTTGTTTCATATAAGATTTCAGGGAAATTCTATCACATTTGTTCAATTTACGTCGCTCCTATTTCAGATAGCGTATTGGGCTAAGCGGCATCTCAAAGCGCATGAAATGTCGAATAAAATGCACTATTAAACTTCTAGGCTAGGGCAAACAGAGACCCGATTAGATCATTTTACATTAAGGTTAATATAAGAATTCAGGGAACTTCTATCACATTTGTTCAATTTACGTCGCTCCTATTTCAGATAGCGTATTGGGCTAAGCGGCATCTCAAAGCGCATTAAATGGCGAGCAAAATGCACTATTAAACTTCTATGGTAGGGCAAACAGAGACCCGATTAGATACTTTTATATTATAGTTAATTTGAGAATTCAGCGAAATTCTACCACATTTGTTCTATTTACGTCGCTCCTATTTCAGATAGCGTATTGGGCTAAGCGGCATCTCAAAGCGCATGAAATGGCGAGTAAAATGCACTATTAATCTTCTAGGGTAAGGCAAACAGAGACCCGATTGGATCATTTTATATTATGGTTAATATAAGAATTCAGCGTAATTCTATCACATTTGTTCAACTTACGTCGCTCCTATTTCAGATAGCGTACTGGGCTAGACGGCATCTTAAAGCGCGTGGAAGGGCGAGTAAAATGCACTATTAAACTTCTAGGATAAGCCAAACAGATACCCGATTAGATCATTTTATATTACGGTTAATATAAGAATGCAGCGTAATTCTATCACATTTGTTCAACTTACGTCGCTGCTATTTAAGATAGCGTATCGGGCTAAGCGGCATCTCAACGCGCATGAAATGGCGAGTAAAATGCACTATTAAACTTCTAGGATAAGCCAAACAGAGACCCGATTAGATCATTTTATATTACGGTTAATATAAGAATGCAGCGTAATTCTATCACATTTGTTCAACTTACGTCGCTCCTATTTAAGATAGCGTATCGGGCTAAGCGACATCTCAAAGCGCATGAAATGGCGAGTAAAATGCACTATTAAACTTCTACGGTAGGGCAAACAGAGACCCGATTAGATCATTTTATATTATGGTTAATTTAAGAATTCAGCAAAATTCTGTCACCTTTGTTCAATTTACGTCGCTCCTATTTCAGATAGGGTACTGGGCTAGGCGGCATCTTAATGCGCGTGGAATGGCGAGTGAAATTCACTATTTAACATCGATGATAGGGCAATCAGAGACCCGATTAGATCATTTTATATTTGGGTTAATATAAGAATTCAGCGAAATTCTATCACATTTGTTCAATTTACGTCGCTCACGTTTCAGATAGCGTATTGGGCTAAGCGGCATCTCAAAGCGCATGAAATGGCGAGTAAAATGCACTATGAAACTTCTAGGGTAGGGCAAACAGAGACCCGATTAGATCATTTTATATTACCGTTAATTTAAGGATTCAGCAAAATTCTATCACATTTGTTCAATTTACGTCGCTCCTATTTTAGATAGCGTACTGGGCTAGGCGGTAACTTAAAGCGCGTGGAATGGCGAGTAAAATGCACTATTAAACCTCTAGGCTAGGGCGAACAGAGACCCGATTAGATCATTTTACATTATGGTTCATAAAAGAATTCAGCGAAATTCTATCACATTTGTTCAACTTACGTTGCTCCTATTTCAGATAGCGTATTGGGCTAAGAGGCATCTCAAAGCGCATGAAATGGCGAGTGAAATGCACTATTAGACTTCTATGGTAGGGCGATCAGAGACCCGATTAGATCATTTTACATTAATGTTAATATAAGAATTCACGGAAATTCTATCACATTTGTTCAATTTACGTCGCTCCTATTTCAGATAGCATATTGGGCTATGGGGCATCTCAATGCACATGCAATGGCGAGTAAAATGCACTATTAAACTTCTAGGGTAGGGCAAACAGAGACCCGATTAGATCATTTTATATTACGGTTAATATAAGATTTCAGGGAAATTCTATCACATTTGTTCAATTTACATCGCTCCTATTTCAGATAGGTTACAGGGCTAAGCGGCATCTTAAAGCGCATGAAATGACGAGAGAAATGCACTATCAAACTTCTAGGGTAGGGCGAACAGAGACCCGATTAGATCATATTACATTATGGTTAATAAAAGAATTAAGAGTAATTCTATCACATTTGTTCAATTTACGTCACTCCTATTTCAGATAGCCTACTGGGCTAGCCGGCACCTTAAAGCGCGTGGAATAGCGAGTAAAATGCACTATTAGCCTTCTATGGTAGGGCAATCAGAGACCCGATTAGATCATTTTATATTTTGGTTAATATAAGAATTCAGCGAAATCCTATCACGTTTGTTCAATTTACGTCGCTCCTATTCCAGATAGCGTATTGGGCTTAGCGGCATCTTAAAGCGCGTGGAATGGCGAGTAAAATGCTCTACTAAACTTCTATGGTAGGGCAATCAGAGACCCGATTAGATCATTTTATATTTTGTTTAATATAAGATTTCAGGGAAATTGTATCACATTTGTTCAATTTACGTCGCTCCTATTTCAGATAGCGTATTCGGCTAAGCGGCATCTCAAAGCGCATGAAGTGGCGAATAAAATTCACTATTAAACTTCTAGGCTAGGGCGAACAGAGACCCGATCAGATCATTTTATATTATGGTTAATAAAAGAATTCAGCGAAATTCTATCACATTTGTTCAACTTACGTCGCTCCTATTTCAGATAGCGTATTGGGCTAAGCGGCATCTCAAAGCGCATGAAATGGCGAATAAAATGCACTATTAAACTTCCAGGGTATGGCAGACAGAGACCCGATTTGATCATTTTATATTATGGTTAATTTAAGAATTCAACGAAATTCTATCACACTTGTTCAATTTACGTCCTTCCTATTTCAGATAGCGTACTGGGCTAGGCGGGCATCTTAGAGCGCGTGGAATGGCGAGTAAAATACCCTATGAAACTTCTAAGATAGGGCAATAAGAGACCCGATTAGATCATTTTATATTTTGGTTAATATAAGGATTCAGCGAAATTCTATCACATTTGTTCAATTTACATCGCTCCTATTTCAGATAGGTTACAGGGCTAAGCGGCATCTTAAAGCGCATGAAATGACGAGAGAAATGCACTATCAAACTTCTAGGGTAGGGCGAACAGAGACCCGATTAGATCATTTTACATTAAGGTTAATATAAGAATTCAGCGAAATTCTATCACATTTGTTCAATTTACGTCGCTCCTATTTCAGATAGCGTACTGGGCTAGGCGTCATCTTAAAGCGCGTGGAATGGCGAGTAAAATGCACTATTAAACTTCTATGATAGGGCAATCAGAGACCCGATTAGATCATTTTATATTTTGTTTAATATAAGATTTCAGGGAAATTCTATCACATTTGTCCAATTTACGTCGCTCCTATTTCAGATAGCGTATTGCGCTAAGCGGCATCCCAAAGCGCATGAAATGGCAAACAAAATGCACTATTAAACTTCTAGGCTATGGCGAACAGAGACCAGATTAGATCATTTTATATTTTGTTTAACATAAGAATTCTGCGAAATTCTATCACATTTGTTCAATTTACGTCGCTCCTATTTCCGATAGCTTATTGGGCTTAGCGGCATCTCAAAGCGCATAAAGTGACGAGTGAAATGCACTATTAAACTTCTAGGGTAGGGCAAACAGAGACCCGATTAGATCATTTTATATTATGTTTAATTTAAGAATTCAGCAAAATTCTATCACATTTGTTCAACTTACGTCGCTCATATTTCAGATAGCGTACTGGGCTAGGCGTCATCTCAAAGCGTATGAAATGGCGAATAAAATGCACTATTAAAGTTCTATGATAGGGCGAACAGAGACCCGATTAGATCATTTTACATTAAGGTTAACATAAGAATTCAGCGAAATTCTATCACATTTGTTCAATTTACGTCGCTCATATTTCAGATAGCGTATTGGGCTAAGCGGCACCTCAAACCGCATGAAATGGCGAGTAAAATGCACTATTAAACTTCTAGGGTAGGGCAATCAGAGACCCGATTAGATCATTTTATATTTTGGTTAATATAAGAAATCAGCGAAATTCTATCACATTTGTTCAATTTACGTCGCTCCTATTTCAGATGGCGTACTGGGCTAGACGGCATCTTAAAGCGCGTGGAAGGGCGAGTAAAATGCACTATTGAACTTCGATGATAGGGCAATCAGAGACCCGATTAGATCATTTTATATTTGGTTAATATAAGGATTCAGCGAAATTCTATCGCTTTTGTTCAACTTACGTCGCTCCTATTTCAGATAGCGTACTGGGCTATGCGGCATCTCAAAGCGCATGAAATGGCGAGCAAAATCCACTATTAAACTTCTAGGGTATGGCAAACAGAGACCCGATTATATCAGTTTAGATTATGGTTAATAAAAGAATTAAGAGTAATTCTATCACATTTGTTCAATTTACGTCACTCCTATTTCAGATAGCCTACTGGGCTAGCCGGCACCTTAAAGCGCGTGGAATAGCGAGTAAAATGCACTATTAGCCTTCTATGATAGGGTAATCAGAGACCCGATTAGATCATTTTATATTTTGGTTAATATAAGAATTCAGCGAAATCCTATCACGTTTGTTCAATTTACGTCGCTCCTATTCCAGATAGCGTATTGGGCTTAGCGGCATCTTAAAGCGCGTGGAATGGCGAGTAAAATGCACTATTAAACTTCTAGGGTAGGGCAATCAGAGACCCGATTAGATCATTTTATATTTTGGTTAATATAAGAATTCAGCGAAATTCTATCACATTTGTTCAACTTACGTCGCTCCTATTTCAGATAGCGTATTGGGCTAAGCGGCATCTCAAAGCGCATGAAATGGCGAGTGAAATGCACCATTAGACTTCTATGGTAAGGCGAACAGAGACCCGATTAGATCATTTTACATTAAGGTTAATATAAGAATTCACGGAAATTCTATTACATTTGTTCAATTTACGTCGCTCCTATTTCAGATAGCGTATTGGGCTATACGGCATCTCAAAGCGCATGAAATGGCGAGTAAAATGCACTATTAAAATTCTAGGGTAAGGCAAACAGGGACCCGGTTAGATCATTTTATATTACGGTTAATATAAGAATTCAGCGTAATTCTATCACATTTGTTAAACTTACGTCGTTCGTATTTCAGATAGCGTACTAGGCTAGGCGGCATCTTAAAGCGCGTGGAAGGGCGAGTAAAATGCACTATTAAACGTCTAGGCTAGGGCGAACAGAGACCCGATTAGATCATTGTATATTATGGTTAATTTAAGAATTCAACGAAATTCTATCACTTTTGTTCGATTTACGTCGCTCCTATTTCAGATAGCGTATTGGGCTAAGCGGCCTCTCAAAGCGGATGAAATGGCGAGTAAAATGCACTATTAAACTTCTAGGGTTAAGGCAAACAGAGACCCGGTTAGATCATTTTATATTACGGTTAATATAAGAATTCAGCGTAATTCTATCACATTTGTTCAACTTACGTCGCTCATATTTCAGATAGCCTACTGGGCTAGCCGGCATCTTAAAGCGCGTGGAATAGCGAGTGAAATGCACTATTAAACTTCTAGGGTAGGGCGAACAGAGACCCGATTAGATCATTTTACATTAAGGTTAATATAAGAATTCAGCGAAATTCTATCACATTCGTTCAATTTACGTCGCTCATATTTCAGATAGCGTATTGGGCTAAGCGGCATCTCAAAGCGCATGAAATGTCGAGTAAAATGCGCTACTAACCTTCTATGATAGGGCAATCAGAGACCCGATTAGATCATTTTATATTTTGTTTAATATAAGATTTCAGGGAAATTATATCACATTTGTTCAATTTACGTCGCTGCTATTTCAGACAGTGTATTGGGCTAAGCGGCATCTCAAAGCGCATGAAATGGCGAGCAAAATCCACTATTAAACTTCTAGGGTATGGCAAACAGAGACCCGATTAGATCATTTTATATTATGGTTAATATAAGAATTCAGGGAAATTATATCACATTTGTTCAATTTACGTCGCTGCTATTTCAGATAGCGTACTGGGCTAGGCGGCATCTCAAAGCGCATGAAATGGCGAGTGAAATGCACTATTAATCTTCTAGGGTAGGGCGAACAGAGACCCGATTAGATCATTTTACATTAAGATTAATATAAGAATTCAGGGAAATTCTATCACATTTGTTCAATTTACGTCTCTCCTATTTCAGATAGCGTATTCGGCTAGGCGGCACCTCAAAGCTCATGAAATGTCGAGTAAGATGTACTATTAAACTTCTAGGATAAGGCAAACAGAGAACCGATTAGATCATTTTATATCACGGATAATATAAGAATTCAGCGTAATTCTACCACATTTGTTCAACTTACGCCGCTCCTGCTTGAGATAGCGTACTGGACTAGGCGGCAACTTAAAGCGCGCGGAATGGCGAGTAAAATGCAGTACTAAACTTCTATGATAGGGCAATCGGAGCCCCGATTAGAACATTTTATATTTTGTTTCATATAAGATTTCAGGGAAATTCTATCACATTTGTTCAATTTACGTCGCTCCTATTTCAGATAGCGTATTGGGCTAAGCGGCATCTCAAAGCGCATGAAATGTCGAATAAAATGCACTATTAAACTTCTAGGCTAGGGCAAACAGAGACCCGATTAGATCATTTTACATTAAGGTTAATATAAGAATTCAGGGAACTTCTATCACATTTGTTCAATTTACGTCGCTCCTATTTCAGATAGCGTATTGGGCTAAGCGGCATCTCAAAGCGCATTAAATGGCGAGCAAAATGCACTATTAAACTTCTATGGTAGGGCAAACAGAGACCCGATTAGATACTTTTATATTATAGTTAATTTGAGAATTCAGCGAAATTCTACCACATTTGTTCTATTTACGTCGCTCCTATTTCAGATAGCGTATTGGGCTAAGCGACATCTCAAAGCGTATGAAATGGCGAATAAAATGCACTATTAAAGTTCTATGATAGGGCGAACAGAGACCCGATTAGATCATTTTACATTAAGGTTAATATAAGAATTCAGCGAAATTCTATCACATTTGTTCAATTTACGTCGCTCATATTTCAGATAGCGTATTGGGCCTAAGCGGCACCTCAAAGCGCATGAAATGGCGAGTAAAATGCACTATTAAACTTCTAGGGTAGGGCAAACAGAGACCCCATTAGATCATTTTATATTTTGGTTAATATAAGAATTCAGCGAAATTCTATCACATTTGTTCAATTTACGTCGCTTCTATTTCAGATAGCGTATTGTACAAAGCGGCATCTCAAAGCGCATGAAATGACGAGTAAAATGCACTATTACACTTCTATGATAGGGCAATCAGAGACCCGATTAGATCATTTTATATTTTGGTTAATATAAGAATTCAGCGAAATTCTATCACATTTGTTCAATTTACGTCGCTCCTATTTCAGGTAGCTTATTGGGCTAAGCGGCATCTCAAAGCGCATGAAATGTCGAGTGAAATGCACTATTAAACTTCTAGGGTAGGGCGAACAGAGACTCGATTAGATCATTTTATATTATGGTTAATTTAAGAATTCAGCGAAATTCTATCACATTTGTTCAATTTACGTCGCTCCCATTTCAGATAGCGTATACGGCTACGCGGCATCTTAAAGCGCGTGGAATGGCGAGTAAAATGCTCTACTAAACTTCAATGGTAGGGCAATCAGAGACCCGATTAGATCATTTTATATTTTGGTTAATATAAGGATTCAGCGAAATTCTATCACTTTTGTTCAACTTACGTCGCTCCTATTTCAGATAGCGTACTGGGCTATGCGGCATCTCAATGCGCATGAAATGGCGAGCAAAATCCACTATTAAACTTCTAGGGTATGGCAAACAGAGACCCGATTAGATCATATTACATTATGGTTAATAAAAGAATTAAGAGTAATTCTATCACATTTGTTCAATTTACGTCACTCCTATTTCAGATAGCCTACTGGGCTAGCCGGCACCTTAAAGCGCGTGGAATAGCGAGTAAAATGCACTATTAGCCTTCTATGGTAGGGCAATCAGAGACCCGATTAGATCATTTTATATTTTGGTTAATATAATAATTCAGCGAAATCCTATCACATTTGTTCAATTTACGTCGCTCCTATTTCAGATAGCGTATTGGGATAAGCGGCATCTCAAAGCGCATGAAATGGCGAGCAAAATCCACTATTAAACTTCTAGGGTATGGCAAACAGAGACCCGATTAGATCATTTTATATGATGGTTAATTTAAGAATTCAGCAAAATTCTATCACATTTGTTCAATTTACGTCGTTCCTATTTCAGGTAGCGTACTGGGCTAGGCGGCATCTTAAGGCGCGTGGAATGGCGAGTAAAATGCAGTACTAAACTTCTATGATAGGGCAATCGGAGTCCCGATTAGATCATTTTATATTTTGTTTAATATAAGATTTCAGGGAAATTCTATCACATTTGTTCAATTTACGTCGCTCCTATTTCAGATAGCGTATTGGGCTAAGCGGCATCTCAAAGCGCATTAAATGGCGAGCAAAATGCACTATCAAACATCTATGGTATTGCAAACAGAGACCCGATTAGATCATTTTATATTACGGTTAATACAAGAATTCAGCGTAATTCTATCACATTTGTTCAATTTACGTCGCTCCTATTTCAGTAGCGTACTGGGCTAGGCGTCATCTTAAAGCGCGTGGAATGGCGAGTAAAATGCACTATTAAACTTCTATGATAGGGCAATCAGAGACCCGATTAGATCATTTTATATTTTGGTTAATATAAGGATTCAGCGAAATTCTATCACATTTGTTCAATTTACGTCGCTCCTATTTCAGATCGCGTATTGGGCTAGACGGTATCTTAAAGCGCCTGGAAGGGCGAGTAAAATGCACTACTAAACTTCTATGATAGAGCAATCAGAGCCCCAATTAGATCATTTTATATTTTGTTCAATATAAGATTTCAGGGAAATTCTATCACATTTGTTCAATTTACGTCGCTCCTATTTCAGATAGCGTATTGGGCTAGACGGTATCTTAAAGCGCCTGGAAGGGCGAGTAAAATGCACTACTAAACTTCTATGATAGGGCAATCAGAGCCCCAATTAGATCATTTTATATTTTGTTCAATATAAGATTTCAGGGAAATTCTATCACATTTGTTCAATTTACGTCGCTCCTATTTCAGTTAGCGTATTGGGCTAAGCGGCATCTCAAAGCGCATGAAATGGCGAATAAAATGCACCATTAAACTTCTAGGCTAGGGCGAACGGAGACCCGATTAGATCATTTTACATTATGGTCAATATATGAATTCAGCGAAATTCTATCACATTTGTTCAATTTACATCGCTCCTATTTCAGATAGCGTATTGGGCTAAGCGACATCTCAAAGCGTATGAAATGGCGAATAAAATGCACTATTAAAGTTCTATGATAGGGCGAACAGAGACCCGATTAGATCATTTTACATTAAGGTTATTATAAGAATTCAGCGAAATTCTATCACATTTGTTCAATTTACGTCGCTCATATTTCAGATAGCGTATTGGGCTAAGCGGCATTTCAAAGCGCATGAAATGGCGAGTAAAATGCACTCTTAAACTTCTAGGATAAGCCAAACAGAGACCCGATTAGATCATTTTATATTACGGTTAATATAAGAATGCAGCGTAATTCTATCACATTTGTTCAACTTACGTCGCTCCTATTTAAGATAGCGTATCGGGCTAAGCGGCATCTCAAAGCGCATGAAATGGCGAGTAAAATGCACTATTAAACTTCTACGGTAGGGCAAACAGAGACCCGATTAGATCATTTTATATTATGGTTAATTTAAGAATTCAGCAAAATTCTATCACATTTGTTCAATTTACGTCGCTCCTATTTCAGATAGCGTACTGGGCTAGGCGGCATCTTAAAGCGCGTGGAATGGCGAGTGAAATTCACTATTTAACTTCGATGATAGGGCAATCAGAGACCCGATTAGATCATTTTATATTTGGGTTAATATATGAATTCAGCGAAATTCTATCACACTTGTTCAATTTACGTCGCTCATATTTCAGATAGCGTATTGGGCTAAGCGGCACCTCAAAGCGCATGAAATGGCGAGTAAAATGCATTATTAAACTTCTAGGGTAGGGCAATCAGAGACCCGATTAGATAATTTTATATTTTCGTTAATATAAGAATTCAGCGAAATTCTATCACATTTGTTCAATTTACGTCGCTCCTATTTCAGTTGGCGTACTGGGCTAGACGGCATCTTAAAGCGCGTGGAAGGGCGAGTAAAATGCACTATTAAAGTTCTATGATAGGGCGAACAGAGACCCGATTAGATCATTTTATATTATGGTTAATTTAAGAATTCAGCGAAATTCTATCACATTCGTTCAATTTACGTCGCTTCTATTTCAGATAGCGTATTGGGCAAAGCGGCATCTCAATGCACATGCAATGGCGAGTAAAATGCACTATTAAACTTCTAGGGTAGGGCAAACAGAGACCCGATTAGATCATTTTATATTACGGTTAATATAAGATTTCAGGGAAATTCTATCACATTTGTTCAATTTACGTCGCTCCTATTTCAGATGGCGTATTGGGCTAAGCGGCATCTCGAAGCGCATGAAATGGCGAGTATAATGCAGTATTAAACTTCTAGGATAAGGCAAACAGAGACCCGATTAGATCATTTTATATTACGGTTAATATAACAATGCAGCGTAATTCTATCACATTTGTTCAACTTACGTCGCTCCTATTTCAGATAGCGTACTGGGCTAGGCGGCATCTCAAAGCGCATGAAATGGCGAGTAAAATGCACTATTAAACTTCTAGGGCAGGACAAACGGAGACCCGATTAGATCATTTTATATTATGGTTAATTTAAGAATTCAGCGAAATTCTATCACATTTGTTCGATTTACGTCGCTCCTATTTCAGATAGCGTATTGGGCTAAGCGGCATTTCAAAGCGCATGAAATGGCGAGTAAAATGCACTATTAAACTTCTAGGGTAGGACAAACAGAGACCCGATTAGATCATTTTATATTATGGTTAATTTAAGAATTCAGCGAAATTCTATCACATTTGTTCAATTTACGTCGCTCCTATTTCAGATAGCGTATTGGGCTAAGCGGCATTTCAAAGCGCATGAAATGGCGAGTAAAATGCACTTTTAAACTTCTAGGATAAGCCAAACAGAGACCCGATTAGATCATTTTATATTACGGTTAATATAAGAATGCAGCGTAATTCTATCACATTTGTTCAACTTACGTCGCTCCTATTTAAGATAGCGTATCGGGCTAAGCGGCATCTCAAAGCGCATGAAATGGCGAGTAAAATGCACTATTAAACTTCTACGGTAGGGCAAACAGAGACCCGATTAGATCATTTTATATTATGGTTAATTTAAGAATTCAGCAAAATTCTATCACATTTGTTCAATTTACGTCGCTCCTATTTCAGATAGCGTACTGGGCTAGGCGGCATCTTAAAGCGCGTGGAATGGCGAGTGAAATTCACTATTTAACTTCGATGATAGGGCAATCAGAGACCCGATTAGATCATTTTATATTTGGGTTAATATAAGAATTCAGCGAAATTCTATCACATTTGTTCAGTTTACGTCGCTCCTATTTCAGGTAGCGTATTGGGCTAAGCGGCATCTCAAAGCGCATGAAATGGCGAGTGAAGTGCACTGTTAAACTTCTAGGGTAAGGGAAAGAGAGACCCGATTAGAACATTTTATATTACGGTTAATATAAGAATTAAGCGTAATTCTATCACATTTGTTGAATTTACGTCACTCCCATTTCAGATAGCGTATTGGGCTAAGCGGCATCTCAAAGCGCATGAAATGGCAAATAAAATGCACCATTAATCTTCTCGGCTAGGGCGAACAGAAACCCGATTAGATCATTTTATATTATGGTTAATTTAAGAATTCAGGGAAATTCTATCACATTTGTTCAATTTACGTCGCTCCTGTTTCAGATAGCGTACTGGGCTAGGCGGCATCTTAAAGCGCGTGGAATGGCGAGTGAAATTCACTATTTAACTTCGATGATAGGGCAATCAGGGACCTGATTAGATCATTTTATATTTGGGTTAATATAAGAAATCAGCGAAATTCTATCACATTTGTTCGATTTACGTCGCTCCTATTTCAGATAGCATATTGGGCTAAGCGGCATCTCAAAGCGGATGAAATGGCGAGTAAAATGCACTATTAAACTTCTAGGGTAAGGCAAACAGAGACCCGATTAGATCATATTACATTATGGTTAATAAAAGAATTAAGAGTAAATTCTATCACATTCGTTCAATTTACGTCACTCCTATTTCAGATAGCCTACTGGGCTAGCCGGCATCTTAAAGCGCGTGGAATAGCGAGTAAAATGCACTATTAGCCTTCTAAGATAGGGCAATCAGAGACCCGATTAGATCATTTTATATTTTGGTTAATATAAGAATTCAGCGAAATCCTATCACGTTTGTTCAATTTACGTCGCTCCTATTTCAGATAGGTTACAGGGCTAAGCGGCATCTTAAAGCGCATGAAATGACGAGAGAAATGCACTATCAAACTTCTAGGGTAGGGCGAACAGAGACCCGATTAGATCATTTTACATTAAGGTTAATATAAGAATTCAGCGAAATTCTATCACATTTGTTCAATTTACGTCGCT
>CAKAJE020001601.1:0-18840 GCA_916610135.2 Macropis europaea
ATGGCGAATACAATGCACTATTAAACTTCTAGGCTAGGGCGAACAGAGACCCGATTAGATCATTTTACATTATGGTTAATAAAACGAATTCAGCGAAATTCTATCACATTTGTTCAATTTACGTCGCTCCTATTTCAGATAGCGTATTGGGCTAAGCGGCATCTCAAAGCGCATGAAATGGTGAATGAAATGCACTATTAAACTTCTAGGCTAGGGCGAACAGAGACCCGATTAGATCATTTTACATTATCGTTAATAAAAGAATTCAGCGAAATTCTATCACATTTGTTCAATTTACATCGCTCCTATTTCAGATAGCGTATTGGGCTAAGCGGCATCTCAAAGCGCATGAAATGACGAGTAAAATTGCACTGTTAAACTTCTAGGGTAGGGCAAACAGAGACCCGATTAGATAATTTCATATTATAGTTAATTTAAGAATTCAGCGAAATTCTATCACATTTGTTCAATTTACGTCGCTCCTATTTCAGATTGCGGTATTGGCCTAAGCGTCATCTCAAAGCGCATGAAATGGCGAGTGAAATGCACTATCAAACTTCTAGGATAATTCAAACAGAGCCCCGATTAGATCATTTTATATTACGGTTAATATAAGAATTCAGCGTAATTCTATCACATTTGTTCAACTTACGTCGCTCCTATTTCAGATAGCGTACTGGGCTACGCGGCATCTCAAAGCGCATGAAATGGCGAATACAATGCACTATTAACATCTAAGCTAGGGCGAACAGAGACCCGATTTGATCATTTTACATTATGGTTAATAAAAGAATTCAGCGAAATTCTATCACATTGTTCAATTTACGTCGCTCCTATTTCAGATAGCGTATTGGGCAAAGCGGCATCTCAAAGCGCATGAAATGGCGAATAAAATGCACTATCAAACTTCTAAGATAATTCAAACAGAGACCCGATTAGATCATTTTATATTACTGTTAATATAAGAATTCAGCGAAATTCTATCACATTTGTTCAATTTACGTCTCTCCTATTTCAGATAGCGTATTGGGCTACGCGGGATCTCAAAGCGCATGAAAATGACGAGTAAAATGCACGATTAAACTTCTAGGGTAGGGCGAACAGAGCCCGAACACATCATTTTCCATTAAGGTTAATATAAGAATTCAGGGAAATCTATCACATTTGTTCAATTTACGTCGCTCCTATTTCAGATAGCCTACTGGGCTAGGCGGCATCATAAAGCGCATGAAACGACGAGTGAAATGCACTATTAAACTTCTAGGGTAGGGCGAACAGAGACTCGATTAGATCATTTTACATTAATGTTAATATGAGAATTCAGCGAAATTCTATCACATTGTTCAATTTACGTCGCTCATATTTCAGATAGCGTAGTGGGCTAAGCGGCACCTCAAAGCGCAAGAAATGGCGAGTAAAATTCACTATTAAACTTCTAGGGTAGGGCAAACAGAGACCCGATTAGATCATTTTATATTATGGTTAATTTAAGAATTCAGCGAAATTCTACCACATTTGTTCAATTTACGTCGCTCCTATTTCAGATAGCGTATTGGGCCTACGCGGCATCGCAAAGCGCATGAAATGGCGAGTACAATGTACTATTTAAACTTCTAGCGTAACGCAAACAGAGACCCGATTAGATCATTTTATATTACGGTTAATATAAGAATTCAGCGTAATTCTATCACATTTGTTCAACTTACGTCGCTCCTATTTCAGATAGCGTACTGGGCTAGACGGCATCTTAAAGCGCGTGGAAGGGCGAGTAAAATGCACTACGAAACTTCTATGATAGGGCAATCAGAGACCCGATTAGATCATTTTATATTTTGTTTAATATAAGATTTCAAGGAAATTCTATCACATTTGTTCAATTTACGTCGCTCCTATTTCAGACAGCGTATTGGGCTACGCGGCATCTCAAAGCGCATGAAATGGCGAATACAATGCACTATTAAACTTCTAGGCTAGGGCGATCAGAGACCCGATTAGATCATTTTACATTATGGTTAATAAAAGAATTCAGCGAAATTCTATCACATTTGTTCAATTTACGTCGCTCCTATTTCAGATAGCGTATTGGGCTAAGCGGCATCTCAAAGCGCATGAAATGGTGAATGAAATGCACTATTAAACTTCTAGGCCAGGGCGAACAGAGACCCGAGTAGATCATTTTACATTATCGTTAATAAAAGAATTCAGCGAAATTCTATCACATTTGTTCAATTTACATCGCTCCTATTTCAGATAGCGTATTGGGCTAAGCGGCATCTCAAAGCGCATGAAATGACGAGTAAAATTGCACTGTTAAACTTCTAGGGTAGGGCAAACAGAGACCCGATTAGATAATTTCATATTATAGTTAATTTAAGAATTCAGCGAAATTCTATCACATTTGTTCAATTTACGTCGCTCCTATTTCAGATTGCGTATTGGCCTAAGCGTCATCTCAAAGCGCATGAAATGGCGAGTGAAATGCACTATCAAACTTCTAGGATAATTCAAACAGAGCCCCGATTAGATCATTTTATATTACGGTTAATATAAGAATTCAGCGTAATTCTATCACATTTGTTCAACTTACGTCGCTCCTATTTCAGATAGCGTACTGGGCTACGCGGCATCTCAAAGCGCATGAAATGGCGAATACAATGCACTATTAAACTTCTAAGCTAGGGCGAACAGAGACCCAATTAGATCATTTTACATCATGGTTAATAAAAGAATTCAGCGAAATTCTATCACATTTGTTCAATTTACGTCGCTCCTATTTCAGATAGCGTATTGGGCAAAGCGGCATCTCAAAGCGCATGAAATGGCGAATGAAATGCACTGTCAAACTTCTAGGATAATTCAAACAGAGACCCGATTAGATCATTTTATATTACTGTTAATATAAGAATTCAGCGAAATTCTATCACATTTGTTCAATTTACGTCTCTCCTATTTCAGATAGCGTATTGGGCTACGCGGGATCTCAAAGCGCATGAAATGACGAGTAAAATGCACGATTAAACTTCTAGGGTAGGGCGAACAGAGCCCGAACACATCATTTTCCATTAAGGTTAATATAAGAATTCAGGGAAATCTATCACATTTGTTCAATTTACGTCGCTCCTATTTCAGATAGCCTACTGGGCTAGGCGGCATCATAAAGCGCATGAAACGACGAGTGAAATGCACTATTAAACTTCTAGGGTAGGGCGAACAGAGACTCGATTAGATCATTTTACATTAATGTTAATATGAGAATTCAGCGAAATTCTATCACATTTGTTCAATTTACGTCGCTCATATTTCAGATAGCGTATTGGGCTAAGCGGCACCTCAAAGCGCAAGAAATGCCGAGTAAAATTCACTATTAAACTTCTAGGGTAGGGCAAACAGAGACCCGATTAGATCATTTTATATTATGGTTAATTTAAGAATTCAGCGAAATTCTACCACATTTGTTCAATTTACGTCGCTCCTATTTCAGATAGCGTATTGGGCTACGCGGCATCTCAAAGCGCATGAAATGGCGAGTACAATGCACTATTAAACTTCTAGCGTAACGCAAACAGAGACCCGATTAGATCATTTTATATTACGGTTAATATAAGAATTCAGCGTAATTCTATCACATTTGTTCAACTTACGTCGCTCCTATTTCAGATAGCGTACTGGGCTAGACGGCATCTTAAAGCGCGTGGAAGGGCGAGTAAAATGCACTACGAAACTTCTATGATAGGGCAATCAGAGACCCGATTAGATCATTTTATATTTTGTTTAATATAAGATTTCAAGGAAATTCTATCACATTTGTTCAATTTACGTCGCTCCTATTACAGATAGCGTATTGGGCTAACCGGCATCTCAAAGCGCATGAATTGGCGAATAAAATGCACTATTAAACTTCTAGGCTAGGACGAATAGAGACCCGATTAGATCATTTTACATTATGGTTAATAAAAGAATTCAGCGAAATTCTATCACATTTGTTCAATTTACATCGCTCCTATTTCAGATAGCGTATTGGGCTAAGCGGCATCTCAAAGCGCATGAAATGACGAGTAGAATGCACTATTTAACTTTTAGGGTAGGGCAAGCAGAGACTCGATTAGATCATTTTATATTATGGTTAATTTAAGAATTCAACAAAATTCTATCACATTTCTTCAATTTATGTCGCTCCTATTTCAGATAGCGTATTGGGCTAAGCGGTATCTCGAAGCGCATGAAATGGCGAGTATAATGCACTATTAAACTTCTAGGGTAAGGCAAACAGAGGCCCGATTACATCATTTTATATTACGGTTAATATAAGAATGCAGCGTAATTCTATCACATTTGTTCAACTTACGTCGCTCATATTTCAGATAGCGTACTGGGCTAGGCGGCATCTTAAAGCGCGTGGAATGGCGAGTAAAATGCACTACTAATCTTCTATGATACGGCAATCAGAGACCCGATTAGATCATTTTATATTTTGTTTAATATAAGATTTCAGGGAAATTCTATCACATTTGTCCAATTTACGTCGCTCCCATTTCAGATAGCGTATTGGGCGAAGCGGCATCTCAAAGCGCATGAAATGGCGACTAAAATGCACTATTAAACTTCTAGGGTAGGGCAAGCAGAGACCCGATTAGATCATTTTATATTATTGTTAATTTAAGAATTCAGCGAAATTCTATCACATTTGTTCAATTTACGTCGCTCCTATTTCAGATAGCGTACTGGGTTCGGCCGCATCTTAAAGCGCGTGGAATGGCGAGTGAAATGCACTATTAGACTTCTATGGTAGGGCGAACAGAGACCCTATTAGATCATTTTATATTATGGTTAATTTAAGAATTCAGCGAAATTCTATAACATTTGTTCAATTTACGTCGCTCCTATTTCAGATAGCGTATTGGGCTATGCGGCATCTCATAGCGCATGAAATGGCGAGTAAAATGCACTCTTAAACTTCTAGGCTAGGGCGAACAGAGACCCGATCAGATCATTTTACATTATGGTTAGTAAAAGAATTCAGCGAAATTCTATCACATTTGTTCAACTTACGTCGCTTCTATTTCAGATAGCGTACTGGGCTAGGCGGCATCTTAAAGCGCGTGGATTGGCGAGTGAAATGCACTATTACTCTTCTAAGGTAGGGCGAACAGAGACCCGATTAGATCATTTTACATTAAGGTTAATATAAGTATTCAGGGAAATTCTATCACATTTGTTCAATTTACGTCGCTCCTATTTCAGATAGCGTATTGGGCTAAGCGGCATCTCAAAGCCCATGAAATGGCGAGTAAAATGCACTGTTAAACTTCTAGGGTCGGGCAAACAGAGACCCGATTAGATCATTTCATATTTTGGTTAATATAAGAATTCAGAAAAATTCTATCGCATTTGTTCAATTTACGTCGCTCCTATTTCGGATAGCGTATTGGGCTAAGCGGCATCTCAAAGCGCATGAAATGGCGAGTAAAATGCACTGTTAAACTTCTAGGGTCGGGCAAACAGAGACCCGATTAGATCATTTCATATTTTGGTTAATATAAGAATTCAGAAAAATTCTATCACATTTGTTCAATTTACGTCGCTCCTATTTCAGATAGCTTATTGGGCTAAGAGGCACCTCAAAGCGCATGAAATGACGAGTGAAATGCACTATTAAACTTCTATGATAAGGCAAACAGAGACCCGATTAGACCATTTTATATTACGGTTAATATAAGACTTCAGCGTAATTCTATCACATTTGTTCAATTTACGTCGCTGATATTTCAGATAGCGTACTGGGCTAGGCGGCATCTCAAAGCGCATGAAATGGCGAGTAAAATGCACTATTATACTTCTAGGGTAGGGCAATCAGTGACCCGATTAGATCATTTTATATTATAGTTAATTTAAGAATTCAGCGAAATTCTATCACATTTGTTCAACTTACGTCGCTCCTATTTCAGGTAGCGTACTGGGCTAGGCGGCATCTTAAAGCGCGTGGAATGGCGAGTAAAATTCACTATCAAACTTCTAGGATAAGGCAAACAGAGACCCGATTAGATCATTTTATATTACGGTTAATATAAGAATTCGGCGTAGTTCTTTCACATTTGTTCAATTTACGTCGCTGCTATTCCAGATAGCTTATTGTGCTTAGCGGCATCTCAAAGCGCATGAAATGACGAGTGAAATGCACTATTAAACTTCTAGGGCAGGGCAAACAGAGACCCGATTAGATCATTTTATATTAAGGTTACTTTAAGAATTCAGCGAAATTCTATCACATTTGTTCAATTTACGTCGCTCCTATTTCAAATAGCTTATTGGGCGGAGCGGCGTCTCAAAGCGCGTGAAATGACGAGTGAAATGCACTATTAAACTTCTAGGGTAGGGCAAACAGAGACCCGATGAGATCATTTGATATTATGGTTAATTTAAGAATTCAGCGAAATTCTGTTACATTTGTTAAATTTACGTCGCTCCTATTTCAGATATCCTATTGGGCTAAGCGGCATCTCAAAGCGCATGAAATGGCGTGTAAAACGCACGATTAAACTTCTAGGGTAGGGCAAACAGAGACCCGATTAGATCATTTTATATTTTGTTTAATATAAGAATTCAGCGAAATTCTATCACATTTGTTCAATTTACGTCGCTCCTATTTCAGACAGCTTATTGGGCTTAGCGGCATCTCAAAGCGCATGAAATGGCGAACAAAATGCACTATTAAACTTCTAGGCTAGGGCGAACAGAGACACGATAAGATCATTTTACATTAAGGTTAATATAAGAATTCAGGGAAATTCTATCACATTTGTTCAATTTACGTCGCTCCTATTCCAGATAGCGTATTGGGCTATGCGGCATCTCAAAGCACATGAAATGGCGAGTAAAATGCACTCTTAAACTTCTAGGCTAGGGCGAACAGAGACCCGATCAGATCATTTTACATTATGGTTAATAAATGAATTCAGCGAAATTCTATCACATTTGTTCAACTTACGTCGCTCCTATTTCAGATAGCGTACTGGGCTAGGCGGCATCTTAAAGCGCGTGGATTGGCGAGTGAAATGCACTATTACTCTTCTAAGGTAGGGCGAACAGAGACCCGATTAGATCATTTTACATTAAGGTTAATATAAGTATTCAGGGAAATTCTATCACATTTGTTCAATTTACGTCGCTCCTATTTCAGATAGCGTATTGGGCTAAGCGGCATCTCAAAGCCCATGAAATGGCGAGTAAAATGCACTGTTAAACTTCTAGGGTCGGGCAAACAGAGACCCGATTAGATCATTTTACATTAAGGTTAATATAAGTCTTCAGCGAGATTCTATCACATTTGTTCAATTTACGTCGCTCCAATTTCAGATAGCTTATTGTGCTTAGCGGCATCTCAAAGCGCATGAAATGACGAGTGAAATGCACTATTAAACTTCTAGGGCAGGGCAAACAGAGACCCGATTAGATCATTTTATATTAAGGTTACTTTAAGAATTCAGCGAAATTCTATCACATTTGTTCAATTTACGTCGCTCCTATTTCAGATAGCGTACTGTGCTAGACTGCATCTTAAGGCGCGTGGAATGGCGAGTAAAATGCACAATGAAACTTCTATGGTAGGGAAACCAGAGACCCGATTAGATCATTTTATATTAAGGTTACTTTAAGAATTCAGCGAAATCCTATCACATTTGTTCAATTTACGTCGCTCCTATTTCAAATAGCTTATTGGGCGAAGCGGCGTCTCAAAGCGCATGAAATGACGAGTGATATGCACTATTAAACTTCTTGGGTAGGGCAAACAGAGACCCGATTAGATCATTTGATATTATGGTTAATTTAAGAATTCAGCGACATTCTATCACATTTGTTCAATTTACGTCGCTCCTATTTCAGATAGCGTATTGGGATAAGCGGCATCTCAAAGCGCATGAAATGGCGAGTAAAATGCACTATTAAACTTCTAGGGTAGGGCGAACAGAGACCCGATTAGATCATTTTACATTAAGGTTAATATAAGTCTTCAGCGAGATTCTATCACATTTGTTCAATTTACGTCGCTCCAATTTCAGACAGCGTACTGGGCTAGGCGGCATCTTAAAGCGTGTGGAATGGCGAGTAAAATGCACTATTAACCTTCTATGATAGGGCAATCAGAGACCAGACTAGATCATTTTATACTTTGGTTAATATAAGAATTCAGCGTAATTCTATCACATTTGTTCAATTTACGTCGCTCCTATTTCAGATAGCGTATTGGGCTACGCGGCATCTCAAAGCGCATGAAATGACGAGTGAAATGCACTATTATACTTCTAGGGCAGGGCGAACAGAGACCCGAAGAGATCATTTTACATTAAGGTGAATATAAGAATGCAGCGTAATTCTGTCACATTTGTTCAACTTACGTCGCTCCTATTTCAGATAGCGTATTGGGTTAAGCGTCATCTCAAAGCGCATGAAATGGCGAGTGAAATGCACTATTAAACTTCTAGGGTAGGGCGAACAGAGACCCGATTAGATCATTTTACATTAAGGTTAATATAAGTATTCAGCGAGATTCTATCTCACTTGTTCAATTTACGTCGCTTCCACTTCAGACAGCGTACTGGGCTAGGCGGCTTCTTAAAGCGCGTGGAATGGCGAGTAAAATGCACTATTAACCTTCTATGATAAGGCAATCAGAGACCAGATTAGATCATTTTATACTTTGGTTAATATAAGAGTTCAGCGAAATTCTATCACATATGTTCAATTTACGTCGCTCCTATTTCAGATAGCGTATTGGGCTAGGCGGCATCTCAAAGCGCATGAAATGACGAGTGAAATGCACTATTAATCTTCTAGGGTAGGGCGAACAGAGACCCGATTAGATCATTTTACATTAAGGTTAATGTAAGTATTCAGCGAGATGCTATCACATTTGTTCAATTTACGTCGCTCCTATTTCAGACAGCTTATTGGGCTTAGCGGCATCTCAAAGCGCATGAAATGGCGAACAAAATGCACTATTAAACTTCTAGGCTAGGGCGAACAGAGACACGATAAGATCATTTTACATTAAGGTTAATATAAGAATTCAGGGAAATTCTATCACATTTGTTCAATTTACGTCGCTCCTATTCCAGATAGCGTATTGGGCTATGCGGCATCTCAAAGCACATGAAATGGCGAGTAAAATGCACTCTTAAACTTCTAGGCTAGGGCGAACAGAGACCCGATCAGATCATTTTACATTATGGTTAATAAATGAATTCAGCGAAATTCTATCACATTTGTTCAACTTACGTCGCTCCTATTTCAGATAGCGTACTGGGCTAGGCGGCATCTTAAAGCGCGTGGATTGGCGAGTGAAATGCACTATTACTCTTCTAAGGTAGGGCGAACAGAGACCCGATTAGATCATTTTACATTAAGGTTAATATAAGTATTCAGGGAAATTCTATCACATTTGTTCAATTTACGTCGCTCCTATTTCAGATAGCGTATTGGGCTACGCGGCATCTCAAAGCGCATGAAATGGCGAATACAATGCACTATTAAACTTCTAGGCTAGGGCGAACAGAGACCCGATTAGATCATTTTACATTATGGTTAATAAAAGAATTCAGCGAAATTCTATCACATTTGTTCAATTTACGTCGCTCCTATTTCAGATAGCGTATTGGGCTAAGCGGCATCTCAAAGCGCATGAAATGGTGAATGAAATGCACTATTAAACTTCTAGGCCAGGGCGAACAGAGACCCGATTAGATCATTTTACATTATCGTTAATAAAAGAATTCAGCGAAATTCTATCACATTTGTTCAATTTACATCGCTCCTATTTCAGATAGCGTATTGGGCTAAGCGGCATCTCAAAGCGCATGAAATGACGAGTAAAATTGCACTGTTAAACTTCTAGGGTAGGGCAAACAGAGACCCGATTAGATAATTTCATATTATAGTTAATTTAAGAATTCAGCGAAATTCTATCACATTTGTTCAATTTACGTCGCTCCTATTTCAGATTGCGTATTGGCCTAAGCGTCATCTCAAAGCGCATGAAATGGCGAGTGAAATGCACTATCAAACTTCTAGGATAATTCAAACAGAGCCCCGATTAGATCATTTTATATTACGGTTAATATAAGAATTCAGCGTAATTCTATCACATTTGTTCAACTTACGTCGCTCCTATTTCAGATAGCGTACTGGGCTACGCGGCATCTCAAAGCGCATGAAATGGCGAATACAATGCACTATTAAACTTCTAAGCTAGGGCGAACAGAGACCCGATTTGATCATTTTACATCATGGTTAATAAAAGAATTCAGCGAAATTCTATCACATTTGTTCAATTTACGTCGCTCCTATTTCAGATAGCGTATTGGGCAAAGCGGCATCTCAAAGCGCATGAAATGGCGAATGAAATGCACTATCAAACTTCTAGGATAATTCAAACAGAGACCCGATTAGATCATTTTATATTACTGTTAATATAAGAATTCAGCGAAATTCTATCACATTTGTTCAATTTACGTCTCTCCTATTTCAGATAGCGTATTGGGCTACGCGGGATCTCAAAGCGCATGAAATGACGAGTAAAATGCACGATTAAACTTCTAGGGTAGGGCGAACAGAGCCCGAACACATCATTTTCCATTAAGGTTAATATAAGAATTCAGGGAAATCTATCACATTTGTTCAATTTACGTCGCTCCTATTTCAGATAGCCTACTGGGCTAGGCGGCATCATAAAGCGCATGAAACGACGAGTGAAATGCACTATTAAACTTCTAGGGTAGGGCGAACAGAGACTCGATTAGATCATTTTACATTAATGTTAATATGAGAATTCAGCGAAATTCTATCACATTTGTTCAATTTACGTCGCTCATATTTCAGATAGCGTATTGGGCTAAGCGGCACCTCAAAGCGCAAGAAATGGCGAGTAAAATTCACTATTAAACTTCTAGGGTAGGGCAAACAGAGACCCGATTAGATCATTTTATATTATGGTTAATTTAAGAATTCAGCGAAATTCTACCACATTTGTTCAATTTACGTCGCTCCTATTTCAGATAGCGTATTGGGCTACGCGGCATCTCAAAGCGCATGAAATGGCGAGTACAATGTACTATTAAACTTCTAGCGTAACGCAAACAGAGACCCGATTAGATCATTTTATATTACGGTTAATATAAGAATTCAGCGTAATTCTATCACATTTGTTCAACTTACGTCGCTCCTATTTCAGATAGCGTACTGGGCTAGACGGCATCTTAAAGCGCGTGGAAGGGCGAGTAAAATGCACTACGAAACTTCTATGATAGGGCAATCAGAGACCCGATTAGATCATTTTATATTTTGTTTAATATAAGATTTCAAGGAAATTCTATCACATTTGTTCAATTTACGTCGCTCCTATTACAGATAGCGTATTGGGCTAACCGGCATCTCAAAGCGCATGAATTGGCGAATAAAATGCACTATTAAACTTCTAGGCTAGGACGAATAGAGACCCGATTAGATCATTTTACATTATGGTTAATAAAAGAATTCAGCGAAATTCTATCACATTTGTTCAATTTACGTCGCTACTTTTTGAGATAGCGTACTGGGCTAGGCGGCATCTTAAAGCGCGTGGAATGGCGAGTAAAATGCACTGCTAAACTTCTATGATAGGGCAATCAGAGACCCGATTAGATCATTTTATATTTTGTATAATATAAGATTTCAGGGAAATTCTATCACATTTGTTTAATTTACGTCGCTCCTATTTCAGATAGCGTATTGGGCGAAGCGGCATCTCAAAGCGCATTAAATGGCGACTAAAATGCACTATTAAACTTCTAGGGTAGGGCAAGCAGAGACCCGATTAGATCATTTTATATTATGGTTAATTTAAGAATTCTGCAAAATTCTATCACATTCGTTCAATTTAGGTCGCTCCTATTTCAGATAGCGTACTGGGCTAGGCGGCATCTTAAAGCGCGTGGAATGCCGAGTAAAATCCACTATTAAACTTCTAGGCTAGGGCAAACAGAGACCAGATTAGATCATTTTACATTCTGGTTAATAAAATAAGTCAGCGAAATTCTATCACCTTTGTTCAACTTTCGTCGCTCCTATTTTAGATAGCGTATTGGGCTAAGCGGCATCTCAAAGCGCATGAAATGGCGAGCAAAATGCACTATTAAACTTCTAGGGTAGGGCAATCAGTGACCCGATTAGATCATTTTATATTATAGTTAATTTAAGAATTCAGCGAAATTCTATCACATTTGTTCAATTTACGTCGCTCCTATTTCAGATAGCGTATTGGGATAAGCGGCATCTCAAAGCGCATGAAATGGCCAGTAAAATGTACTATCAAACTTCTAGGATAAGGCAAACAGAGACCCGATTAGATCATTTTATATTACGGTTAATATAAGAATTCAGCGTAATTATATCACATTTGTTCAACTTACGTCGCTCCTATTTCAGGTAGCGCACTGGGATAGGCGGCATCTTAAAGCGCGTGGAATGGCGAGTAAAATGCACTATTAAACTTCTAGGATAAGGCAAACAGAGACCCGATTAGATCATTTTATATTACGGTTAATATAAGAATGCGGCGTAATTCTTTCACATTTGTTCAATTTACGTCGCTCCTATTCCAGATAGCTTATTGTGCTTAGCGGCATCTCAAAGCGCATGAAATGACGAGTGAAATGCACTATTAAACTTCTAGGGTAGGGCAAACAGAGACCCGATTAGATCATTTTATATTAAGGTTACTTTAAGAATTCAGCGAAATTCTATCACATTTGTTCAATTTACGTCGCTCCTATTTCAAATAGCTTATTGGGCGAAGCGGCGTCTCAAAGCGCATGAAATGACGAGTGAAATGCACTATTAAACTTCTAGGGTAGGGCAAACAGAGACACGATTAGATCATTTTATACTTTGGTGAATATAAGAATTCAGCGAAATTCTATCACATTTGTTCAATTTACGTCGCTCCTATTTCAGATAGTGTATTGGGCTAGGCGGCATCTCAAAGCGCATGAAATGACGAGTGAAATGCACTATTAAGCTTCTAGGGTAGGGCGAACAGAGACCCGATTAGATCATTTTACATTAAGGTTAATATAAGTATTCAGCGAGATTCTATCACATTTGTTCAATTTACGTCGCTCCTATTTCAGACAGCGTACTGGGCTAGGCGGCATCTTAAAGCGTGTGGACTGGGGAGTAAAATTCACTATTAACCTTCTATGATAGGGCAATCAGAGACCAGACTACATCATTTTATACTTTGGTTAATATAAGAATTCAGCGAAATTCTATCACATTTGTTCAATTTACGTCCCTCATATTTCAGATAGCGTATTGGGCTAAGCGGCATCTCAAAGCGCATGAAATGGCGAGTAAAATGCACTATTATACTTCTAGGGTAGGGCAATCAGTGACCCGATTAGATCATTTTATATTATAGTTAATTTAAGAATTCAGCGAAATTCTATCACATTTGTTCAACTCACGTCGCTCCTATTTCAGGTAGCGTACTGGGCTAGGCGGCATCTTAAAGCGCGTGGAATGGCGAGTAAAATTCACTATTAAACTTCTAGGATAAGGCAAACAGAGACCCGATTAGATCATTTTATATTACGGTTAATATAAGAATTCGGAGTAGTTCTTTCACATTTGTTCAATTTACGTCGCTGCTATTCCAGATAGCTTATTGTGCTTAGCGGCATCTCAAAGCGCATGAAATGACGAGTGAAATGCACTATTAAACTTCTAGGGCAGGGCAAACAGAGACCCGATTAGATCATTTTATATTAAGGTTACTTTAAGAATTCAGCGAAATTCTATCACATTTGTTCAATTTACGTGGCTCCTATTTCAGATAGCGTACTGTGCTAGACTGCATCTTAAGGCGCGTGGAATGGCGAGTAAAATGCACAATGAAACTTCTATGGTAGGGAAACCAGAGACCCGATTAGATCATTTTATATTAAGGTTACTTTAAGAATTCAGCGAAATCCTATCACATTTGTTCAATTTACGTCGCTCCTATTTCAAATAGCTTATTGGGCGAAGCGGCGTCTCAAAGCGCATGAAATGACGAGTGATATGCACTATTAAACTTCTTGGGTAGGGCAAACAGAGACCCGATTAGATCATTTGATATTATGGTTAATTTAAGAATTCAGCGAAATTCTATCACATTTGTTCAATTTACGTCGCTCCTATTTCAGATAGCGTATTGGGATAAGCGGCATCTCAAAGCGCATGAAATGGCGAGTAAAATGCACTATTAAACTTCTAGGGTAGGGCGAACAGAGACCCGATTAGATCATTTTACATTAAGGTTAATATAAGTCTTCAGCGAGATTCTATCACATTTGTTCAATTTACGTCGCTCCAATTTCAGACAGCGTACTGGGCTAGGCGGCATCTTAAAGCGTGTGGAATGGCGAGTAAAATGCACTATTAACCTTCTATGATAGGGCAATCAGAGACCAGACTAGATCATTTTATACTTTGGTTAATATAAGAATTCAGCGTAATTCTATCACATTTGTTCAATTTACGTCGCTCCTATTTCAGATAGCGTATTGGGCTACGCGGCATCTCAAAGCGCATGAAATGACGAGTGAAATGCACTATTATACTTCTAGGGTAGGGCGAACAGAGACCCGAAGAGATCATTTTACATTAAGGTGAATATAAGAATGCAGCGTAATTCTGTCACATTTGTTCAACTTACGTCGCTCCTATTTCAGATAGCGTATTGGGTTAAGCGTCATCTCAAAGCGCATGAAATGGCGAGTGAAATGCACTATTAAACTTCTAGGGTAGGGCGAACAGAGACCCGATTAGATCATTTTACATTAAGGTTAATATAAGTATTCAGCGAGATTCTATCTCACTTGTTCAATTTACGTCGCTTCCACTTCAGACAGCGTACTGGGCTAGGCGGCATCTTAAAGCGCGTGGAATGGCGAGTAAAATGCACTATTAACCTTCTATGATAAGGCAATCAGAGACCAGATTAGATCATTTTATACTTTGGTTAATATAAGAGTTCAGCGAAATTCTATCACATTTGTTCAATTTACGTCGCTCCTATTTCACATAGCGTATTGGGCTAGGCGGCATCTCAAAGCGCATGAAATGACGAGTGAAATGCACTATTAATCTTCTAGGGTAGGGCGAACAGAGACCCGATTAGATCATTTTACATTAAGGTTAATGTAAGTATTCAGCGAGATGCTATCACATTTGTTCAATTTGCGTCGCTCCTATTTCAGACAGCGTACTGGGCTAGGCGGCATCTTAAGGTGCGTGGAATGGCGAGTAAAATGCACTATTAAACTTCTATGGTAGGGAAACCAGAGACCCGATTAGATCATTTTATATTAAGGTTACTTTAAGAATTCAGCGAAATTCTATCACATTTGTTCAATTTACGTCGCTCCAATTTCAAATAGCTTATTGGGCGGAGCGGCGTCTCAAAGCGCGTGAAATGACGAGTGAAATGCACTATTAAACTTCTAGGGTAGGGCAAACAGAGACCCGATGAGATCATTTGATATTATGGTTAATTTAAGAATTCAGCGAAATTCTGTCACATTTGTTAAATTTACGTCGCTCCTATTTCAGATATCCTATTGGGCTAAGCGGCATCTCAAAGCGCATGAAATGGCGTGTAAAATGCACGATTAAACTTCTAGGGTAGGGCAAACAGAGACCCGATTAGATCATTTTATATTTTGTTTAATATAAGAATTCAGCGAAATTCTATCACATTTGTTCAATTTACGTCGCTCCTATTTCAGACAGCTTATTGGGCTTAGCGGCATCTCAAAGCGCATGAAATGGCGAACAAAATGCACTATTAAACTTCTAGGCTAGGGCGAACAGAGACACGATAAGATCATTTTACATTAAGGTTAATATAAGAATTCAGGGAAATTCTATCACATTTGTTCAATTTACGTCGCTCCTATTCCAGATAGCGTATTGGGCTATGCGGCATCTCAAAGCACATGAAATGGCGAGTAAAATGCACTCTTAAACTTCTAGGCTAGGGCGAACAGAGACCCGATCAGATCATTTTACATTATGGTTAATAAATGAATTCAGCGAAATTCTATCACATTTGTTCAACTTACGTCGCTCCTATTTCAGATAGCGTACTGGGCTAGGCGGCATCTTAAAGCGCGTGGATTGGCGAGTGAAATGCACTATTACTCTTCTAAGGTAGGGCGAACAGAGACCCGATTAGATCATTTTACATTAAGGTTAATATAAGTATTCAGGGAAATTCTATCACATTTGTTCAATTTACGTCGCTCCTATTTCAGATAGCGTATTGGGCTAAGCGGCATCTCAAAGCCCATGAAATGGCGAGTAAAATGCACTGTTAAACTTCTAGGGTCGGGCAAACAGAGACCCGATTAGATCATTTCATATTTTGGTTAATATAAGAATTCAGAAAAATTCTATCGCATTTGTTCAATTTACGTCGCTCCTATTTCAGATAGCGTATTGGGCTAAGCGGCATCTCAAAGCCCATTAAATGGCGAGTATAATGCACTATCAAACTTCTAGGGTAGGGCAAACAGAGACCCGATTAGATCATTTTATATTATAGTTAATTTAAGAATTCAGCAAAATTCTATCACATTTGTTCAATGTACGTCGCTCCTATTTCGGATAGCGTACTGGGCTAGGCGGCACCCTAAAGCGCGTGGAGTGGCGAGTAAAATGCACTATTAATCTTCTATGATAGCGCAATCAGAGACCCGATTAGATCATTTTATATTTTGGTTAATATAAGAATTCAGCGAAATTCTATCACATTTGTTCAATTTACGTCGCTCGTATTTCAGATAGCTTATTGTGCTTAGCGGCATCTCAAAGCGCATGAAATGACGAGTGAAATGCACTATTAAACTTCTAGGGTAGGGCAAACAGAGACCCGATTAGATCATTTTATGTTATGGTTAATTTAAGAATTCAGCGAAATTCTATCACATTTGTTCAACTTACGTCGCTCCTAATTTAGATAGCGTACTCGGCAAGGCGGCGTCTTAAAGCGCGTGGAATGGCGAGTAAAATGCACTGCTAAACTTCTATGATAGGGCAATCAGAGACCCGATTAGATCATTTTATATTTTGTTTAATATAAGATTTCAGGGAAATTCTATCACATTTGTTCAATTTACGTCGCTCCTATTTCAGATAGCGTATTGGGCTAAGCGGCATCTCAAGGCGCATGAAATGGCGAATAAAATGGGCTATTAAACTTCTAGGCTAGGGCGAACAGAGACCCGATTAGATCATTTTATATTACGGTTAATATAAGAATTCAGCGTAATTCTATCACATTTGTTCAACGTACGTCGCTCCTATTTCAGATAGCGTATTGGGATAAGCGGCATCGAAAAGCGTATGAAATGACGAGTGAAATGCACTATTAAACTTCTAGGGTAGGGCAAACAGAGACCCGATTAGATCATTTTATGTTATGGTTAATTTAAGAATTCAGCGAAATTCTATCACATTTGTTCAACTTACGTCGCTCCTAATTTAGATAGCGTACTGGGCTAGGCAGCATCTTAAAGCGCGTGGAATGGCGAGTAAAATGCACTGCTAAACTTCTATGATAGGGCAATCAGAGACCCGATTAGATCATTTTATATTTTGTTCAATATAAGATTTCAGGGAAATTCTATCACATTTGTTCAATTTACGTCGCTCCTATTTCAGACAGCGTATTGGGCTACGCGGCATCTCAAAGCGCATGAAATGGCGAATACAATGCACTATTAAACTTCTAGGCTAGGGCGAACAGAGACCCGATTAGATCATTTTACATTATGGTTAATAAAAGAATTCAGCGAAATTCTATCACATTTGTTCAATTTACGTCGCTCCTATTTCAGATAGCGTATTGGGCTAAGCGGCATCTCAAAGCGCATGAAATGGTGAATGAAATGCACTATTAAACTTCTAGGCCAGGGCGAACAGAGACCCGATCAGATCATTTTACATTATCGTTAATAAAAGAATTCAGCGAAATTCTATCACATTTGTTCAATTTACATCGCTCCTATTTCAGATAGCGTATTGGGCTAAGCGGCATCTCAAAGCGCATGAAATGACGAGTAAAATGCACTATTAAACTTCTAGGGTAGGGCAAACAGAGACCCGATTAGATAATTTCATATTATAGTTAATTTAAGAATTCAGCGAAATTCTATCACATTTGTTCAATTTACGTCGCTCCTATTTCAGATTGCGTATTGGCCTAAGCGTCATCTCAAAGCGCATGAAATGGCGAGTGAAATGCACTATCAAACTTCTAGGATAATTCAAACAGAGCCCCTATTAGATCATTTTATATTACGGTTAATATAAGAATTCAGCGTAATTCTATCACATTTGTTCAACTTACGTCGCTCCTATTTCAGATAGCGTACTGGCTACGCGGCATCTCAAAGCGCATGAAATGGCGAATACAATGCACTATTAAACTTCTAAGCTAGGGCGAACAGAGACCCGATTAGATCATTTTACATCATGGTTAATAAAAGAATTCAGCGAAATTCTATCACATTTGTTCAATTTATGTCGCTCCTATTTCAGATAGCGTATTGGGATAAGCGGCATCTCAAAGCGCATGAAATGGCGAGTAAAATGCACTATTAAACTTCTAGGGTAGGGCGAACAGAGACCCGATTAGATCATTTTACATTAAGGTTAATATAAGTCTTCAGCGAGATTCTATCACATTTGTTCAATTTTCGTCGCTCCAATTTCAGACAGCGTACTGGGCTAGGCGGCATCTTAAAGCGTGTGGAATGGCGAGTA
>CAKAJE020001602.1:0-21208 GCA_916610135.2 Macropis europaea
TAGAATTTTGCTGACTTCTTAAATTAATCATAATATAAAATGATCTAATCGGGTCTCTGTTTGCCCTACCCTAGAAGTTTAATAGTGCATTTTACTCGCCATTTCATGCGCTTTCAGATGCCGCTTAGCCCAATACGCTATCTTTAATAGGAGCGACGTAAATTGAACAAATGTGATAGAATTTCGCTGAATTCTTATATTAACCAAAATATAAAATGACCTAATCGGGTCTCTGATTGCTCTATCATAGTAGTTTAGTAGTGCATTTTACTCGCCATTCCACGCGCTTTAAGATACCGCCTAGCCGAGTGCGCTATCTGAAATAGGAGCGACGTAAGTTGAACAAATGTGATAGAATTTCCCTGAATTCTTATATGAACCTTAATGTAAAATGATCTAATCGGGTCTCTGTTCGCCCTACCATAGAAGTCTAATAGTGCATTTCACTCGTCATTTCATGCGCATTGAGATGCCGCTTAGACCATTACGCTATCTGAAATAGGAGCGACGTAAATTAAACAAAAGTGATACAATTTCGCTGAATTCTTATATTAACCAAAATATAAAATGATCTAATCAGGTCTCTGATTGCCCTATCATAGAAGTTCAATAGTGCATTTTACCCGCCATTTCATGCGCTTTGAGATGCCGCTTAAGCCCAATACGCTATCTGAAATAGAGCGACGTAAATTGAACAAATGTAATCGAATTTCGCTGAATTCTTAATTAACCATAATATAAAATGAGCTAATGCGGTCTCTGTTTGCCCTACCCCTAGAAGTTTAATAGTGCATTTCACTCGTCACTTCATGCGCTTTGAGATGCCGCTAAGCCCAATAAGCTATCTGAAATAGGAGCGACGTAAATAAAAGAAATGAGAAAGAATTATGCTGAATTCTTAAATTGACCATAATATAAAATGATCTAATCGGGTCTCTGTTTGCCCTACCCTAGAAGTTTAATATTGCATTTCACTCGCCATTTCATGCGCTTTGAGGTGCCGCTTAGCCCAATATGCTATCTGCAATAGGAGCGACGTAAATTGAACAAATGTGATAGAATTTCCCTGAAATCTTATATAAAACAAAATATAAAATGATCTAATCGGGTCTCTGATTGCCCTATCATGGAAGATTAGTAGTGCATTTTACTCACCCTTCCACGCGCTTTAAGATGCCGCCTAGCCCAGTACGCTATCTGAAATAGGAGCGACGTAAATTGAACAATGTGATAGAATTACGCTGAATTCTTATATTAACCGTAATATAAAATGATCTAATCGGGTATCTGTTTGCCTTACCCTAGAAGTTTAATAGTGCATTTTAATCGCCATTTCATGGGCTTTGAGATGCCGCTTAGCCCAATACGCTATCTGACATAGGAGCGACGTAAATGGAACAAATGTGATAGAATTTCCCTGAATTCTTATATTAACCTTAATGTAAAATGATCTAATCGGGTCTCTGTTCGCCGTACCATAGAAGTCTAATAGTGCATTTCACTCGTCATTTCATGCGCTTTGAGATGCCGCTTAGCCCATTACGCTATCTGAAATAGGAGCGACGTAAATTAAACAAAAGTGATACAATTTCGCTGAATTCTTATATTAACCAAAATATAAAATGATCTAATCAGGTCTCTGATTGCCCTATCATAGAAGTTCAATAGTGCATTTTACTCGCCATTTCATGCGCTTTGAGATGCCGCTTAGCCCAATACGCTGTCTGAAATAGGAGCGACGTAAATTGAACAAATGTGATAGAATTTCGGTGAATTCTTATATTAACCAAAATATAAAATTATATAATCGGGTCTCTGATTGCCCTATCATAGAAGTTTAACAGTGCATTTTACTCGCCATTCCTCGCGTTTTAAGATGCCGCCAAGCCCAGTACGCTATCTGAAATAGGAGCGACGTATATTGAACAAATGTGTTAGAATTTCACTGAATTCTTATATTAACCAAAATATGAAATGATCTAATCGGGTCTCTGATACCCCTATCATAGAAGTTTAATAGTGCATTTTACTCGCCATTCCACGCGCTTTAAGATGCCGCCTAGCCCAGTACGCTATCTGAAATAGGAGCGACGTATGTTGGACAAATGTGATAGAATTTTCCTGATTTCTTATATTAACCTTAATGTAAAATGATCTAATCGGGTCTCTGTTCGCCCTACCCTAGAAGTTTAATAGTGCATTTCACTCTCCATTTCATGCGCTTTGAGATGCCGCTTAGCCCAATACGCTATCTGCAATAGGAGCGACGTAAATAGAACAATTGTGATAGAATTTCGCTGAATTCTTATATTAACCAAAATATAAAATGATCTAATCGGCTCTCTGATTGCCGTATCATAGAAGTTTAGTAGTGCATTTTACTCGCAATTCTTCGCGTTTTAAGATGCCGCCTAGCCCAGTACGCTAGCTGAAACAGGAACGACATAAATTGAACAAATGTGATAGAATTTCCCTGAATACTTATATTAACCTTAATATAAATTGATCTAATCGGGTCTCTGTTTGCCCTACCCTAGAAGTTTAATAGTGCATTTTACTCGCCATTTCATGCGCTTTGAGATGCCGCCTAGCCCGGTACGCTATCTGAAATAGGAGCGACGTAAGTTGAACAAATGTGATAGAATTACGCTGAATTCTTATATTAACCTTAATGTAAAATGTTCTAATCGGGTCTCTGTTCGCCCTACCCAAGAAGATTAATAGTGCATTTCACTCGTCAGTTCATGCGCTTGAGATGCCGCTTAGCCCAGTACGCTATCTGAAATAGGAGCGATGTAAATAGAACAAATGTGATAGATTTTCGAAGAATTCTTGAATTAGCCATAATATAAAATGATCTAATCAGGTCTCTGTTCGCCCTAGCCTAGAAGTTTAATAGTGAATTTTATTCGCCATTTCATGCGCTTTGAGATGCCGCTTAGCCCAATACGCTATCTGAAATAGGAGCGCCGTAAATTGAACAAATGTGAAAGAATTTCCATGAAATCTTATATTAAACAAAATATAAAATGATCTAAACGGGACTCTAATTGCCCTATCATAGAAGTTTAGTATTGCATTTTACTCGCCCTTCCACGCGCTTTAAGATGCCGCCTAACCCAGTACACTATCTGAAATAGGAGCGACGTATGTTGAACAAATGTGATATAATTACGCTGAATTCTTATATTAACCGTAATATAAAATGATCTAATCGGGTATCTGTTTGCCTTACCCTAGAAGTTTAATAGTGCATTTTAATCGCCATTTCATGGGCTTTGAGATGCCGCTTAGCCCAATACGCTATCTGAAATAGGAGCGACGTAAATGGAACAAATGTGATAGAATTTCCCTGAATTCTTATATTAACCTTAATGTAAAATGATCTAATCGGGTCTCTGTTCGCCGTACCATAGAAGTCTAATAGTGCATTTCACTCGTCATTTCATGCGCTTTGAGATGCCGCTTAGCCCATTACGCTATCTGAAATAGGAGCGACGTAAATTAAACAAAAGTGATACAATTTCGCTGAATTCTTATATTAACCAAAATATAAAATGATCTAATCAGGTCTCTGATTGCCCTATCATAGAAGTTCAATAGTGCATTTTACTCGCCATTTCATGCGCTTTGAGATGCCGCTTAGCCCAATACGCTGTCTGAAATAGGAGCGACGTAAATTGAACAAATGTGATAGAATTTCGGTGAATTCTTATATTAACCAAAATATAAAATTATATAATCGGGTCTCTGATTGCCCTATCATAGAAGTTTAACAGTGCATTTTACTCGCCATTCCTCGCGTTTTAAGATGCCGCCAAGCCCAGTACGCTATCTGAAATAGGAGCGACGTATATTGAACAAATGTGTTAGAATTTCACTGAATTCTTATATTAACCAAATATGAAATGATCTAATCGGGTCTCTGATACCCCTATCATAGAAGTTTAATAGTGCATTTTACTCGCCATTCCCACGCGCTTTAAGATGCCGCCTAGCCCAGTACGCTATCTGAAATAGGAGCGACGTATGTTGGACAAATGTGATAGAATTTTCCTGATTTCTTATATTAACCTTAATGTAAAATGATCTAATCGGTCTCTGTTCGCCCTACCCTAGAAGTTTAATAGTGCATTTCACTCTCCATTTCATGCGCTTTGAGATGCCGCTTAGCCCAATACGCTATCTGCAATAGGAGCGACGTAAATAGACAATTGTGATAGAATTTCGCTGAATTCTTATATTAACCAAAATATAAAATGATCTAATCGGCTCTCTGATTGCCGTATCATAGAAGTTTAGTAGTGCATTTTACTCGCAATTCTTCGCGTTTTAAGATGCCGCCTAGCCCAGTACGCTAGCTGAAACAGGAACGACATAAATTGAACAAATGTGATAGAATTTCCCTGAATACTTATATTAACCTTAATATAAATTGATCTAATCGGGTCTCTGTTTGCCCTACCCTAGAAGTTTAATAGTGCATTTTACTCGCCATTTCATGCGCTTTGAGATGCCGCCTAGCCCGGTACGCTATCTGAAATAGGAGCGACGTAAGTTGAACAAATGTGATAGAATTACGCTGAATTCTTATATTAACCTTAATGTAAAATGTTCTAATCGGGTCTCTGTTCGCCCTACCCAAGAAGATTAATAGTGCATTTCACTCGTCAGTTCATGCGCTTTGAGATGCCGCTTAGCCCAGTACGCTATCTGAAATAGGAGCGATGTAAATAGAACAAATGTGATAGATTTTCGAAGAATTCTTGAATTAGCCATAATATAAAATGATCTAATCAGGTCTCTGTTCGCCCTAGCCTAGAAGTTTAATAGTGAATTTTATTCGCCATTTCATGCGCTTTGAGATGCCGCTTAGCCCAATACGCTATCTGAAATAGGAGCGCCGTAAATTGAACAAATGTGAAAGAATTTCCATGAAATCTTATATTAAACAAAATATAAAATGATCTAAACGGGACTCTAATTGCCCTATCATAGAAGTTTAGTATTGCATTTTACTCGCCCTTCCACGCGCTTTAAGATGCCGCCTAACCCAGTACACTATCTGAAATAGGAGCGACGTATGTTGAACAAATGTGATATAATTACGCTGAATTCTTATATTAACCGTAATATAAAATGATCTAATCGGGTATCTGTTTGGCCTTACCCTAGAAGTTTAATAGTGCATTTTAATCGCCATTTCATGGGCTTTGAGCTGCCGCTTAGCCCAATACGCTATCTGAAATAGGAGCGACGTAAATGGAACAAATGTGATAGAATTTCCCTGAATTCTTATATTAACCTTAATGTAAAATGATCTAATCGGGTCTCTGTTCGCCCTACCATAGAAGTCTAATAGTGCATTTCACTCGTCATTTCATGCGCTTTGAGATGCCGCTTAGCCGATTACGCTATCTGAAATAGGAGCGACGTAAATTAAACAAAAGTGATACAATTTCGTTGAATTCTTATATTAACCAAAATATAAAATGATCTAATCAGGTCTCTGATTGTCCTATCATAGAAGTTCAATAGTGCATTTTACTCGCCATTTCATGCGCTTTGAGATGCCGCTTAGCTCAATACGCTATCTGAAATAGGAGCGACGTAAATTGTACAAATGTGATAGAATTTCGCTGAAATCTTTTAATAACCATAATGTAAAATGATTTAATCAGCTCTCTGTTCGCCCTAGCCTAGAAGTTTAATAGTGCATTTCATTCGACATTCCATGCGCTTTGAGATTCCGCTTAGCCCAATACGCTGTCTGAAATAGGAGCGACGTAAATTGAACAAATGTGATAGAATTTCGGTGAATTCTTATATTAACCAAAATATAAAATGATCTAATCGGGTCTCTGATTGCCCTATCATAGAAGTTTTATAGTTCATTTTACTCGCCATTCCACGCGCTTTAAGATGCCGCCTAGCCTAGTAAGCCGTCTGGCATAGGAACGGCGTAAATTGAACAAATGTGAGAGAATTTCGCTGAATTCTTATATTAACAAAAATATAAAATGATGTAATCGGGTCTCTGATTGCCCGATCATAGAAGTTTAGTAGTGCATTTTACTCGCCCTTCCACGCGCTTTGAGATTCCGCCTAGCCCAGTACGCTATCTGAAATAGGAGCGACGTAAGTTGAACAAATGTGATAGAATTACGCTAAATTCTTATATTAACCGTAATATAAAATGATCTAATCGGGTCTCTGTTTGCCCTACCCTAGAAGTTTAATAGTGCATTTTACTCGTCATTTCATGCGCTTTGAGATGTCGCATAGCCCAATACGCTATCTGAAATAGGAACGACGTAAATTGAACAAATGTGATAGAATTTTTCTGAATTCTTAAATTAACCATAATATAAAATGATCTAATCGGGTCTCTGTTTGCCCTACCATTGAAGTTTAATAGTGCATTTTACTCGCCATTTTATGCGCTTTGAGATGCCGCTAAGCCAATACGCTATCTGAAATAGGAGCGACGTAAATTGAAGAAATGAGAAAGAATTATGCTGAATTCTTAAATTGACCATAATATAAAATGATCTAATCGGGGTCTCTGTTTGCCCTACCCTAGAAGTTTAATATTGCATTTCACTCGCCATTTGATGCGCTTTGAGGTGCCGCTTAGCCCAATATGCTATCTGAAATATGGGCGACGTAAATTGAACAACTGTGATAGAATTTCCCTGAAATCTTATATAAAACAAAATATAAAATGATCTAATCGGGTCTCTGATTGCCCTATCATGGAAGATTAGTAGTGCATTTTACTCACCCTTCCACGCGCTTTCAGATGCCGCTTAGCCCAATACGCTATCTTTAATAGGAGCGACGTAAATTGAACAAATGTGATAGAATTTCGCTGAATTCTTATATTAACCAAAATATAAAATGACCTAATCGGGTCTCTGATTGCTCTATCATAGTAGTTTAGTAGTGCATTTTACTCGCCATTCCACGCGCTTTAAGATACCGCCTAGCCGAGTGCGCTATCTGAAATAGGAGCGACGTAAGTTGAACAAATGTGATAGAATTACGCTGAATTCTTATATTAACCGTAATATAAAATGATCTAATCGGGTCTCTGTTTGCCTTATTCTAGATGTTTAATAGTGCATTATACTCACCATTTCATGCGCTTTGAGATGCCGCTTAGCCCAATACGCTATCTGAAATAGTAGCGACGTAAATTGAACAAATGTGATAGAATTTCGCTGAATTCTTAAATTAACCATAATGTAACATGATTTAATCGGTTCTTTGTTTGCCCTACCCTAGAAGTTTAATAGTGCATTTTACTCGCCACTTCATGCGCTTTCAGATGCCGCTAAGCCCAATAAGCTATCTGAAATAGGAGCGACGTAAATTGAACAAATGTGACAGAATTTCCCTGAAATGTTATATTAAACAAAATATAAAATGATCTAATCGGGTCTCTGATTACCCTATCATAGAAGTTTAATAGTGCATTTCACTCGCCTTTCCACGCGCTTTAAGATGCCGCCTAGTCCAGTACGATATCTGAAATAGGAACGACGTAAATTGAACAAATGTGATAGAATTTTGCTGACTTCTTAAATTAATCATAATATAAAATGATCTAATCGGGTCTCCGTTTGCCCTACCCTAGAAGTTTAATAGTGCATTTTACTCGCCATTTCAATCGCTTTCAGATGCCGCTTAGCCCAATACGCTATCTTTAATAGGAGCGACGTAAATTGAACAAATGTGATAGAATTTCGCTGAATTCTTATATTAACCAAAATATAAAATGACCTAATCGGGTCTCTGATTGCTCTATCATAGTAGTTTAGTAGTGCATTTTACTCGCCATTCCACGCGCTTTAAGATACCGCCTAGCCGAGTGCGCTATCTGAAATAGGAGCGACGTAAGTTGAACAAATGTGATAGAATTTCCCTGAATTCTTATATGAACCTTAATGTAAAATGATCTAATCGGGTCTCTGTTCGCCCTACCATAGAAGTCTAATAGTGCATTTCACTCGTCATTTCATGCGCATTGAGATGCCGCTTAGACCATTACGCTATCTGAAATAGGAGCGACGTAAATTGAACAAATGTGATAGAATTTCGGTGAATTCTTAAATTAACCATAATATAAAATGATCTAATCGGGCCTCCGTTTGCCCTACCCTAGAAGTGTAATAGTACATTTTACTCGCCATTCCACGCGCTTTAAGATGCCGCTTAGCCCAATACGCTATCTGAAATAGGAGCGACGTAAATTGAACAAATGTGATAGAATTTCCCTGAATTCTTATATTAACCTTAATGTAAAATGATCTAATCGGGTCTCTGTTCGCCGTACCATAGAAGTCTAATAGTGCATTTCACTCGTCATTTCATGCGCTTTGAGATGCCGCTTAGCCCATTACGCTATCTGAAATAGGAGCGACGTAAATTAAACGAAAGTGATACAATTTCGCTGAATTCTTATATTAACCAAAATATAAAATGATCTAATCAGGTCTCTGATTGCCCTATCATAGAAGTTCAATAGTGCATTTTACTCGCCATTTCATGCGCTTTGAGATGCCGCTTAGCCCAATACGCTGTCTGAAATAGGAGCGACGTAAATTGAACAAATGTGATAGAATTTCGGTGAATTCTTATATTAACCAAAATATAAAATGATATAATCGGGTCTCTGATTGCCCTATCATAGAAGTTTAACAGTGCATTTTACTCGCCATTCCTCGCGTTTTAAGATGCCGCCAAGCCCAGTACGCTAGCTGAAATAGGAACGACGTAAATTGAAAAAATGTGATAGAATTTTGCTGAATTCTTAAATTAACCATTATATAAAATGATCTAATCGGGTCTCTGTTTACCCTACCCTAGAAGTTTAATAGTGCATTTTACTCGCCATTTCATGCACTTTGAGATGCTGCGTAGCCCAATACGCTAACTGAAATAGGAGCGACGTAAATTGAACAAATGTGATAGAATTTCACTGAATTCTTATATTAACCAAAATATAAAATGATCTAATCGGGTCTCTGATAGCCCTATCATAGAAGTTTAATAGTGCATTTTACTCGCCATTCCACGCGCTTTAAGATGCCGCCTAGCCCAGTACGCTATCTGAAAGAGGAGCGACGTAAGTTGAACAAATGTGATAGAATTACGCTGAATTCTTATATTAACCGTAATATAAAATGATCTAATCGGGTCTCTGTTTGCCTTATCCTAGAAGTTTAATAGTGCATTTTACTCGCCATTTCATACGCATTGAGATGCCGCTTAGCCCAATACGCTATCTGAAATAGGAGCGACGTAAGTTGAACAAATGTGATAGAATTACGCTGAATTCTTATATTAACCGTAATATAAAATGATCTAATCGGGTCTCTGTTTGCCCTACCCGAGAAGTTTAATAGTGCATTTTACTCGTCATTTCATGCGCTTTGAGATGCCGCATAGCCCAATACGCTATCTGAAATAGGAACGACGTAAATTGAACAAATGTGATAGAATTTTTCTGAATTCTTAAATTAACCATAATATAAAATGATCTAATCGGGTCTCTGTTTGCCCTACCCTTGAAGTTTAACAGTGCAGTTTACTCGCCATTCCACGCGCTTTATGATGCAGCCTAGCCCAGTACGCTATCTGAAATAGGAGCGACGTAAATTGAACAAATGTGTTAGAATTTCACTGAATTCTTAAATTAACCATAATATAACATGATTTAATCGGGTCTTTGTTTGCCCTACCCTAGAAGTTTAATAGTGCATTTTACTCGTCATTTCATGCGCTTTGAGATGCCGCATAGACCAATACGCTATCTGAAATAGGAACGACGTAAATTGAACAAATGTGATAGAATTTTTCTGAATTCTTAAATTAACCATAATATAAAATGATCTAATCGGGTCTCTGTTTGCCCTACCCTTGAAGTTTAACAGTGCAGTTTACTCGCCATTCCACGCGCTTTATGATGCAGCCTAGCCCAGTACGCTATCTGAAATAGGAGCGACGTAAATTGAACAAATGTGTTAGAATTTCACTGAATTCTTATATTAACCAAAATATGAAATGATCTAATCGGGTCTCTGATACCCCTATCATAGAAGTTTAATAGTGCATTTTACTCGCCATTCCACGCGCTTTAAGATGCCGCCTAGCCCAGTACGCTATCTGAAAGAGGAGCGACGTAAGTTGAACAAATGTGATAGAATTACGCTGAATTCTTATATTAACCGTAATATAAAATGATCTAATCGGGTCTCTGTTTGCCTTATTCTAGAAGTTTAATAGTGCATTATACTCACCATTTCATGCGCTTTGAGATGCCGCTTAGCCCAATACGCTATCTGAAATAGTAGCGACGTAAATTGAACAAATGTGATAGAATTTCGCTGAATTCTTAAATTAACCATAATATAACATGATTTAATCGGGTCTTTGTTTGCCCTACCCTAGAAGTTTAATAGTGCATTTTACTCGCCACTTCATGCGCTTTCAGATGCCGCTAAGCCCAATAAGCTATCTGAAATAGGAGCGACGTAAATTGAACAAATGTGACAGAATTTCCCTGAAATGTTATATTAAACAAAATATAAAATAATCTAATCGGGTCTCTGATTACCCTATCATAGAAGTTTAATAGTGCATTTTACTCGCCTTTCCACGCGCTTTAAGATGCCGCCTAGCCCAGTACGATATCTGAAATAGGAACGACGTAAATTGAACAAATGTGATAGAATTTTGCTGACTTCTTAAATTAATCATAATATAAAATGATCTAATCGGGTCTCTGTTTGCCCTACCCTAGAAGTTTAATAATGCATTTTACTCGCCATTTCATGCGCTTTCAGATGCCGCTTAGCCCAATACGCTATCTTTAATAGGAGCGACGTAAATTGAACAAATGTGATAGAATTTCGCTGAATTCTTATATTAACCAAAATATAAAATGACCTAATCGGGTCTCTGATTGCTCTATCATAGTAGTTTAGTAGTGCATTTTACTCGCCATTCCACGCGCTTTAAGATACCGCCTAGCCGAGTGCGCTATCTGAAATAGGAGCGACGTAAGTTGAACAAATGTGATAGAATTTCCCTGAATTCTTATATGAACCTTAATGTAAAATGATCTAATCGGGTCTCTGTTCGCCCTACCATAGAAGTCTAATAGTGCATTTCACTCGTCATTTCATGCGCATTGAGATGCCGCTTAGACCATTACGCTATCTGAAATAGGAGCGACGTAAATTAAACAAAAGTGATACAATTTCGCTGAATTCTTATATTAACCAAAATATAAAATGATCTAATCAGGTCTCTGATTGCCCTATCATAGAAGTTCAATAGTGCATTTTACCCGCCATTTCATGCGCTTTGAGATGCCGCTTAGCCCAATACGCTATCTGAAATAGGAGCGACATAAATTGAACAAATGTAATCGAATTTCGCTGAATTCTTAAATTAACCATAATATAAAATGAGCTAATCGGGTCTCTGTTTGCCCTACCCTAGAAGTTTAATAGTGCATTTCACTCGTCACTTCATGCGCTTTGAGATGCCGCTAAGCCCAATAAGCTATCTGAAATAGGAGCGACGAAAATAAAAGAAATGAGAAAGAATTATGCTGAATTCTTAAATTGACCATAATATAAAATGATCTAATCGGGTCTCTGTTTGCCCTACCCTAGAAGTTTAATATTGCATTTCACTCGCCATTTCATGCGCTTTGAGGTGCCGCTTAGCCCAATATGCTATCTGCAATAGGAGCGACGTAAATTGAACAAATGTGATAGAATTTCCCTGAAATCTTATATAAAACAAAATATAAAATGATCTAATCGGGTCTCTGATTGCCCTATCATGGAAGATTAGTAGTGCATTTTACTCACCCTTCCACGCGCTTTAAGATGCCGCCTAGCCCAGTACGCTATCTGAAATAGGAGCGACGTAAATTGAACAAATGTGATAGAATTACGCTGAATTCTTATATTAACCGTAATATAAAATGATCTAATCGGGTATCTGTTTGCCTTACCCTAGAAGTTTAATAGTGCATTTTAATCGCCATTTCATGGGCTTTGAGATGCCGCTTAGCCCAATACGCTATCTGAAATAGGAGCGACGTAAATGGAACAAATGTGATAGAATTTCCCTGAATTCTTATATTAACCTTAATGTAAAATGATCTAATCGGGTCTCTGTTCGCCGTACCATAGAAGTCTAATAGTGCATTTCACTCGTCATTTCATGCGCTTTGAGATGCCGCTTAGCCCATTACGCTATCTGAAATAGGAGCGACGTAAATTAAACAAAAGTGATACAATTTCGCTGAATTCTTATATTAACCAAAATATAAAATGATCTAATCAGGTCTCTGATTGCCCTATCATAGAAGTTCAATAGTGCATTTTACTCGCCATTTCATGCGCTTTGAGATGCCGCTTAGCCCAATACGCTGTCTGAAATAGGAGCGACGTAAATTGAACAAATGTGATAGAATTTCGGTGAATTCTTATATTAACCAAAATATAAAATTATATAATCGGGTCTCTGATTGCCCTATCATAGAAGTTTAACAGTGCATTTTACTCGCCATTCCTCGCGTTTTAAGATGCCGCCAAGCCCAGTACGCTATCTGAAATAGGAGCGACGTAAATTGAACAAATGTGTTAGAATTTCACTGAATTCTTATATTAACCAAAATATGAAATGATCTAATCGGGTCTCTGATACCCCTATCATAGAAGTTTAATAGTGCATTTTACTCGCCATTCCACGCGCTTTAAGATGCCGCCTAGCCCAGTACGCTATCTGAAAGAGGAGCGACGTAAGTTGAACAAATGTGATAGAATTACGCTGAATTCTTATATTAACCGTAATATAAAATGATCTAAGCGGGTCTCTGTTTGCCTTATTCTAGAAGTTTAATAGTGCATTATACTCACCATTTCATGCGCTTTGAGATGCCGCTTAGCCCAATACGCTATCTGAAATAGTAGCGACGTAAATTGAACAAATGTGATAGAATTTCGCTGAATTCTTAAATTAACCATAATATAAAATGATTTAATCGGGTCTTTGTTTGCCCTACCCTAGAAGTTTAATAGTGCATTTTACTCGCCATTTCATGCGCTTTCAGATGCCGCTAAGCCCAATAAGCTATCTGAAATAGGAGCGACGTAAATTAAACAAAAGTGATACAATTTCGCTGAATTCTTATATTAACCAAAATATAAAATGATCTAATCAGGTCTCTGATTGCCCTATCATAGAAGTTCAATAGTGCATTTTACTCGCCATTTCATGCGCTTTGAGATGCCGCTTAGCCCAATACGCTATCTGAAATATCAGCCACGTAAATTGAACAAATGTGAGAGAATTTCGCTGAATTCTTATATTAACCAAAATATAAAATGATCTAATCGGGTCTCTGATTGCCCTATCATAGAAGTTTAGTAGTGCATTTTACTCGCCCTTCCACGCGCTTTGAGATGCCGCCTAGCCCAGTACGCTATCTGAAATAGGAGCGACGTAAATTGAACAAATGTGATAGAATTTCGCTGAATTCTTAAATTAACCATAATATAAAATGATATTATCGGGTCTCTGTTTGCCCTACCCTAGAAGTTTAATAGTGCATTTTACTCCACATTTCTTGCGCTCTGAGATGCCGCTTACCTCAATACGCTATCTGAAATATCAGTGACGTGAATTGAACAAATGTGAGAGAATTTCGCTGAATTCTTATATTAACCAAAATATAAAATGATGTAATCGGGTCTCTGATTGCCCGATCATAGAAGTTTAGTAGTGAATTTTACTCGCCCTTCCACGCGCTTTGAGATTCCGCCTAGCCCAGTACGCTATCTGAAATAGGAGCGACGTAAATTGAACAAATCTGATAGAATTTCGCTGAATTCTTAAATTAACCATAATATAAAATAATCTTATCGGGTCTCTGTTTGCCCTACCCTAGAAGTTCAATAGTGCATTTTACTCGCCATTTCATGCGCTTTGAGATGCCGCTAAGCACAACAAGCTATCTGTAATAGGAGCGACGTAAATTGAGCAAATGTGAGAGAATTTCGCTGAATTCTTTTATTAACCAAAATGTAAAATGATCTAATCGGGTCTCTGTTCGCCCTCGCCTAGAAGTTTAATGGTGCATTTTATTCGCCATTTCATGCGCTTTGAGATGCCGCTTAGCCCAATACGCTATCTGAAATAGCAGCGACGTAAATTAAACAAATGTGATAGAATGTCCCTGAAATCTTATATTAAACAAAATGTAAAATGATCTAATCGGGTCTCTGATTGCCCTATCATAGAAGTTTAAGAGTGCATTTTACTCGCCATTTCTTGCGCTTTGCGATGCCGCATAGCCCAATACGCTATCTGAAATATCAGCGACGTAAGTTGAACAAATGTGATAGAATTTCGCTGAATTCTTTTATTAAACAAAATATAAAATGATCTAATCGGGTCTCTGATTGCCCTATCATAGAAGTTTAATAGTGCATTTTACTCGCCTTTCCACGCGCTTTAAGATGCCGCCTAGCCCAGTACGCTATCTGAAATAGGAACGACGTAAATTGAACAAATGTGATAGAATTTCGCTGAATTCTTATATTAACCAAAATATAAAATGACCTAATCGGGTCTCTGATTGCTCTACCATAGTAGTTTAGTAGTGCATTTTACTCGCCATTCGACGCGCTTTAAGATACCGCCTAGCCGAGTGCGCTATCTGGAATAAGAGCGACGTAAGTTGAACAAATGTGATAGAATTTCCCTGAATTCTTATATGAACCTTAATGTAAAATGATCTAATCGGGTCTCTGTTCGCCCTACCATAGAAGTCTAATAGTGCATTTCACTCGTCATTTCATGCGCTTTGAGATGCCGCTTAGCCCATTACGCTATCTGAAATAGGAGCGACGTAAATTAAACAAAAGTGGTACAATTTCGCTGAATTCTTATATTAACCAAAATATAAAATGATCTAATCAGGTCTCTGATTGCCCTATCATAGAAGGTCAATAGTGCATTTTACTCGCCATTTCATGCGCTTTGAGATGCCGCTTAGTCCAATACGCTATCTTTAATAGGAGCGACGTAAATTGAACAAATGTGATAGAATTTCGCTGAATTCTTATATTAACCAAAATATAAAATGACCTAATCGGGTCTCTGATTGCTCTATCATAGTAGTTTAGTAGTGCATTTTACTCGCCATTCCACGCGCTTTAAGATACCGCCTAGCCCAGTGCGCTATCTGAAATAGGAGCGACGAAAGTTGAACAAATGTGATAGAATTACGCTGAATTCTTATATTAACCGTAATATAAAATGATCTAATCGGGTCTCTGATTGCCCTATCATAGAAGTTTAATAGTGCATTTTACTCGCCTTTCCACGCGCTTTAAGATGCCGCCTAGCCCAGTACGCTATCTGAAATAGGAACGACGTAAATTGAACAAATGCGATAGAATTTTGCTGACTTCTTAAATTAATCATAATATAAAATGATCTAATCGGGTCTCTGTTTGCCCTACCCTAGAAGTTTAATAGTGCATTTTACTCGCCATTTCATGCGCTTTCAGATGCCGCTTAGCCCAATACGCTATCGTTAATAGGAGCGACGTAAACTGAACAAATGTGATAGAATTTCACTGAATTCTTATATTAACCAAAATATAAAATGATCTAATCGGGTCTCTGATTGCCCGATCATAGAAGTTTAGTAGTGCATTTTACTCGCCCTTCCACGCGCTTAGAGATTCCGCCTAGCCCAGTACGCTATCTGAAATAGGAGCGACGTAAGTTGAACAAACGTGATAGAATTACGCTGAATTCTTATATTAACCGTAATATAAAATGATCTAATCGGGTCTCTGTTTGCCCTACCCTAGAAGTTTAATAGTGCATTTTACTCGTCATTTCATGCGCTTTGAGATGACGCATAGCCCAATACGCTATCTGAAATAGGAACGACGTAAATTGAACAAATGTGATAGAATTTTTCTGAATTCTTAAATTAACGATAATATAAAATGATCTAATCGGGTCTCTGTTCGCCCTACCATTGAAGTTTAATAGTGCATTTTACTCGCCATTTTATGCGCTTTGAGATGCCGCTTAGCCCAATACGCTATCTGAAATAGGAGCGACGTAAACTGAACAAATGTGATAGAATTTCACTGAATTCTTATATTAACCAAAATATAAAATGATCTAATCGGGTCTCTGATTGCCCGATCATAGAAGTTTAGTAGTGCATTTTACTCGCCCTTCCACGCGCTTAGAGATTCCGCCTAGCCCAGTACGCTATCTGAAATAGGAGCGACGTAAGTTGAACAAACGTGATAGAATTACGCTGAATTCTTATATTAACCGTAATATAAAATGATCTAATCGGGTCTCTGTTTGCCCTACCCTAGAAGTTTAATAGTGCATTTTACTCGTCATTTCATGCGCTTTGAGATGACGCATAGCCCAATACGCTATCTGAAATAGGAACGACGTAAATTGAACAAATGTGATAGAATTTTTCTGAATTCTTAAATTAACGATAATATAAAATGATCTAATCGGGTCTCTGTTCGCCCTACCATTGAAGTTTAATAGTGCATTTTACTCGCCATTTTATGCGCTTTGAGATGCCGCTTAGCCCAATACGCTATCTGAAATAGGTGCGACGTAAATTGAACAAATGTGATAGAATTTCGCTGAATTCTTATATTAACCAAAATATAAAATGATCTAATCGGGTCTCTGATTGCCCTATCATAGAAGTTTGATAGTGCATTTTACTCGACATTCCACGCGCTTTAAGTTGCCGCCTAGGCCAGTTCGCTATCTGAAATAGGAGCTACGTAAGTTGAACAAATGTGACAGAATTACGCTGAATTCTTATATTAACCGCAATATAAAATGATCTAATCGGGTCTCCGTTTGCCTTATCCTAGAAGTTTAATAGTGCATTTCACTCGTCAATTCATGCGCTTTGCGATGCCGCTTAGCCCAATAAGCTATCTGGAATAGGAACGACGTAAATTGAACAAATGTGATAGAATTTCGCTGAATTGTTATATTAACCAAAATATAAAATGATCTAATCGGGTCTCTGATTGCCCTATCATAGAAGTTTAACAGTGCATTTTACTCGCCATTCCACGCGCTTTAAGTTGCCGCCTAGCCCAGCACGCTATCTGAAATAGGAGCTACGTAAGTTGAACAAATGTCACAGAATTACGCTGAATTCTTATATTAACCGTAATATAAAATGATCTAATCGGGTCTCTGTTTGCCTTATCCTAGAAGTTTAATAGTACATTTTACTCGCCATTTCTTGCGCTTTGAGATGCCGCTTAGCCCAATACGCTATCTGAAATATCAGCGACGTAAATTGAACAAATGTGAGAGAATCTCGCTGAATTCTTATATTAACCTTAATGTAGAATGATCTAATCGGGTCTCTGTTCGCCCTACCCTAGAAGATTACTATTGCATTTCACACGTCATTTCATGCGCTTTGAGATGCCGCTTAGCTCAATAAGCTATCTGAAATAGGAGCGACGTAAATCGGACAAATGTGATAGAATTTTTCTGAATTCTTAAATAAACCATAATATGAAATGATCTAATCGGGTCTCTGTTTGCCCTACCCTAGAGGTTTAATAGTGCATTTCACTCGTCATTTCATGCGCTTTGCGATGCCGCTTAGCCCAATAAGCTATCTGAAATAGGAGCGACGTATGTTGAACAAATGTGATAGAATTACTCTGAATTCTTATATTAACCGCAATATAAAATGATCTAATCGGGTCTCTGTTCGCCCTACCCTAGAAGATTACTAGTGCATTTCACACGTCATTTCATGCGCTTTGAGATGCCGCTTAGCCCAATACGCTATCTGCAACATGAGCGACGTAAATTGAACAAATGTGATAGAATTTCGCTGAATTCTTAAATTAACCATAATATAAAATGATCTAATCGGGTCTCTGTTTGCCCTACCCTAGAAGTTTAATAGTACATTTTACTCGCCATTTCTTGCGCTTTGAGATGCCGCTTAGCCCAATACGCTATCCGAAATATCAGCGACGTAAATTGAACAAATGTGAGAAAATCTCGCTGAATTCTTATATTAACCTTAATGTAAAATGATCTAATCGGGTCTCTGTTCGCCCTACCCTAGAAGATTACTAGTGCATTTCACACGTCATTTCATGCGCTTTGAGATGCCGCTTAGCTCAATAAGCTATCTGAAATAGGAGCGACGTAAATTGAACAAATGTGATAGAATATCGCTGAATTCTTATATTAACCTCAATGTAAAATGATCTAATCGAGTCTTTGTTCGCCCTACCCTAGAAGTTTAATAGTGCATTTAACTCGTCATTTCATGCGCTTTGAGATGCCGCTTAGCCCAATACGCTATCTGCAACATGAGCGACGTAAATTGAACAAATGTGATAGAATTTCGCTGAATTCTTAAATTAACCATAATATAAAATGATCTAATCGGGTCTCTGTTTGCCCTACCCCAGAAGTTTAATAGTACATTTTACTCGCCATTTCTTGCGCTTTGAGATGCCGCTTAGCCCAATACGCTATCTGAAATATCAGCGACGTAAATTGAACAAATGTGAGAGAATCTCGCTGAATTCTTATATTAACCTTAATGTAAAATGATCTAATCGGGCCTCTGTTCGCCCTACCCTAGAAGATTACTAGTGCATTTCACACGTCATTTCATGCGCTTTGAGATGCCGCTTAGCTCAATAAGCTATCTGAAATAGGAGCGACGTAAATTGAACAAATGTGATAGAATATCGCTGAATTCTTATATTAACCTCAATGTAAAATGATCTAATCGGGTCTTTGTTCGCCCTACCCTAGAAGTTTAATAGTGCATTTAACTCGTCATTTCATGCGCTTTGAGATGCCGCTTAGCCCAATAAGCTATCTGAAATAGGAGCGACGTAAATTGACCAAATGTGATAGAATTTCGCTGAATTCTTATATAACCAAAATATAAAATGATCTAATCGGGTCTCTGATTGCCCTATCATAGAAGTTTAATAGTGAATTTTACTCGCCATTCCACGCGCTTTAAGATGCCGCTTAGCCCAATACGCTATCAGCAATAGGAGCGACGTAAATTGAACAAATGTGATAGAATTTCGCTGAATTCTTAAATTAACCATAATATAAAATGATCTAATCGGGTCTCTGTTTGCCCTACCATAGAAGTTTAACAGTGCATTTTACTCGCCATTTCATGCGCTTTGAGATGCCGCTGAGCCCAATACGCTATCTGAAATAGGAGCGACGTAAATTGAACAAATGTGATAGAATTTCGCTGAATTCTTATATTAACCAAAACATAAAATGATCTAATCGGGTCTCTGTTTGCACTACCCTAGAAGTTTAATAGTGCATTTTACTCGGCACTTCTCGCGCTTCGAGTTGCCGCTTAGCCCAATACGCTATCTGAAATATCAGCGACGTAAATTGAACAAATGTGAGAGAATTTCGCTGAATTCTTAAATTAACCATAATATAAAATGATCTTATCGGGTCCCTGTTTGCCTTACCCTAGAAGTTTAATAGTGCATTTTACTCGACATTTCTTGCGCTTTGAGATGCCGCTTAGTCCAATACGCTATCTGAAATATCAGCGACGTAAATTGAACAAATGTGAGAGAATTTCGCTGAATTCTTATATTAACCAAAATATAAAATGATCTAGTCTGGTCTCTGATTACCCTATCATAGAAGTTTAGTAGTGCATTTTAATCGCCCTTCCACGCGCTTTGAGATACCGCCTTGCCCAGTACGCTATCTGAAATAGGAGCGACGTAAGTTGAACAAATGTGATAGAATTTCGCTGAATTCTTATATTAACCAAAATATAAAATGATCTAATCGGGTCTCTGATTGCCCTATCATAGAAGTTTAATAGTGCATTGTACTCGCTATTCCACGCGCTTTAAGATGCCGCCTAGCCCAGTACGCTATCTGAAATAGGAGCGACGTATGTTGAACAAATGTGATAGAATTTCCCTGAATTCTTATATTAACCTTAATGTAAAATGATCTAATCGGGTCTATGATTGCCCTATCATAGAAGTTTAAAAGTATATTTTACTCGCCATTCCACGCGCTTTAAGATGCCGCCTAGCCCAATACGCTATCTGAAATAGGAGCGACGTAAATTGAACAAATGTGATAGAATTTCGCTGAATTCTTATATTAACCGTAATATAAAATGATCTAATCGGGTCTCTGTTTGCCCTACCCTAGAAGTTTAACAGTGCATTTTACTCGTCATTTCATGCGCTTCGAGATGCCGCATAGCCCAATACGCTATCTGACATAGGAGCGACGTAAATTGAACAAATGTGATAGAATTTCGCTGAATTCTTATATAACCAAAATATAAAATGATCTAATCGGGTCTCTGATTGCCCTATCATAGAAGTTTAATAGTGAATTTTACTCGCCATTCCACGCGCTTTAAGATGCCGCTTAGCCCAATACGCTATCAGCAATAGGAGCGACGTAAATTGAACAAATGTGATAGAATTTCGCTGAATTCTTAAATTAACCATAATATAAAATGATCTAATCGGGTCTCTGTTTGCCCTACCATAGAAGTTTAACAGTGCATTTTACTCGCCATTTCATGCGCTTTGAGATGCCGCTTAGCCCAATACGCTATCTGAAATAGGAGCGACGTAAATTGAACAAATGTGATAGAATTTCGCTGAATTCTTAAATTAACCATAATATAAAATGATCTAATCGGGTCTCTGTTTGCCCTACCATAGAAGTTTAACAGTGCATTTTACTCGCCATTTCATGCGCTTTGAGATGCCGCTTAGCCCAATACGCTATCTGAAATAGGAGCGACGTAAATTGAACAAATGTGATAGAATTTCGCTGAATTCTTATATTAACCAAAACATAAAATGATCTAATCGGGTCTCTGTTTGCCCTACCCTAGAAGTTTAATAGTGCATTTTACTCGACATTTCTTGCGCTTTGAGATGCCGCTTAGTCCAATACGCTATCTGAAATATCAGCGACGTAAATTGAACAAATGTGAGAGAATTTCGCTGAATTCTTATATTAACCAAAATATAAAATGATCTAGTCTGGTCTCTGATTACCCTATCATAGAAGTTTAGTAGTGCATTTT
>CAKAJE020001603.1:0-52346 GCA_916610135.2 Macropis europaea
AATATAAAATGATCTAATCGGGTCTCTGTTTGCCCTACCCTAGAAGTTTAATAGTGCATTTTACTCGCCATTTCATGCGCTTTGAGATGCCGCTTAGCCCAATACGCTATCTGAAATATCAGCCACGTAATTGAACAAATGTGAGACAATTTCGCTGAATTCTTAAATTAACCATAATATAAAATGATCTTATCGGGTCCCTGTTTGCCCTACCCTAGAAGTTTAATAGTGCATTTTACTCGACATTTCTTGCGCTTTGAGATGCCGCTTAGTCCAATACGCTATCTGAAATATCAGCGACGTAAATTGAACAAATGTGAGAGAATTTCGCTGAATTCTTATATTAACCAAATATAAAATGATCTAGTCGGGTCTCTGATTACCCTATCATAGAAGTTTAGTAGAGCATTTTACTCGCCCTTCCACGCGCTTTGAGATGCCGCCTTGCCCAGTACGCTATCTGAAATAGGAGCGACGTAGGTTGAACAAATGTGATAGAATTACGCTGAATTCTTATATTAACCGTAATATAAAATGATCTAATCGGGTCTCTGTTTGCCCTACCCTAGAAGTTTAACAGTGCATTTTACTCGTCATTTCATGCGCTTCGAGATGCCGCATAGCCCAATACGCTATCTGACATAGGAGCGACGTAAATTGAACAAATGTGATAGAATTTCGCTGAATTCTAAATTAACCATAATATAAAATGATCTAATGGGGTCTCTGAATGCCCTACCCTAGAAGATTAATAGTGCATTTCACTCGCCATTTCATGCGCTTTGAGAAGCCGCTTAGCCCAATACGCTATCTTACATAGGAGCGACGTAAGTTGAACAAATGTGATAGAACTTCGCTGAATTCTTATATTAACCAAATATAAAATGATCTAATCGGGTCTCTGATTGCCCTATCATAGAAGTTTAATAGTGCATTTTACTCGCCATTCCACGCGCTTTAAGATGCCGCCTAGCCCAGTACGCTATGTGAAATAGGAGCGACGTATGTTGAACAAATGTGATAGAATTTCCCTGAATTCTTATATTAACCTTAATGTAAAATGATCTAATCGGGTCTCTGATTGCCCTATCATAGAAGTTTAGTAGTGCATTTTACTCGCCCTTATACGCGCTTTGAGATGCCGCCTAGCCCAGTACGCTATCTGAAATAGGAGCGACGTAAATTGAACAAATGTGATAGAATTTCGCTGAATTCTTAAATTGACCATACTATAAAATGATCTTATCGGGTCTCTGTTTGCCCTACCCTAGAAGTTTAATAGTGCATTGTACTCCACATTTCTTGCGCTTTGAGATGCCGCTTAGCCCAATACGCTATCTGAAATATCAGCGACGTAAATTGAACAAATGTGAGAGAATTTCGCTGAATTCTTATATTAACCAAAATATAAAATGATGTAATCGGGTCTCTGATTGCCCGATCATAGAAGTTTAGTAGTGCATTTTACTCGCCCTTCCACGCGCTTAGAGATTCCGCCTAGCCCAGTACGCTATCTGAAATAGGAGCGACGTAAGTTGAACAAATGTGATAGAATTACGCTGAATTCTTATATTAACCGTAATATAAAATGATCTAATCGGGTCTCTGTTTGCCCTACCCTAGAAGTTTAATAGTGCATTTTACTCGTCATTTCATGCGCTTTGAGATGTCGCATAGCCCAATACGCTATCTGAAATAGGAGCGACGTAAATTGAACAATGTGATAGAATTTCGCTGAATTCTTATATTAACCGTAATATAAAATGATCTATTCGGGTTTCTGTTCGCCCTACCCCAGAAGTTTAATAGAGCATTTCACTCGGCAATCCATGCGCTTTGAGATGCCGCTTAGCCCAATACGCTATCTGAAATAGGAGCGACGTAAATTGAACAAATGTAATAGAATTTCGCTGAATTCTTATATTAACCAAAATATAAAATGATCTAATCGGGTCTCTGATTGCCCTATCATCGAAGTTTAACAGTGCATTTTACTCGCCATTCCACGCGCTTTAAGAGGCCGCCTATCCGAGTACGCTATTTGAAATAGGAGCGACGTAAATTGAACAAATGTGATAGAATTTCCCTGAATTCTTATATTAACCTTAATGTAAAATGATCTAATCGGGTCTCTGTTCGCCCTACCATTACAAGTTTAATAGTGCATTTCACTCGTCATTTCAGGCGCTTTGAGTTGCCGCTTAGCCCAATACGCTATCTGAAATAGGAGCGACGTAAATTGAACAATTGTGATAGAATTTCGCTGAATTTTTATATTAACCAAAATATAAAATGATCTAATCGGGTCTCTGATTGCCCTATCACAGAAGTTTAATATTGCATTTTACTCGCCATTCCACGCGCTTTAAGATGCCGCCTAGCTCAGTACGCTATCTGAAATAGGAGCGACGAAAGTTGAACAAATGTGATAGAATTACGCTGAATTCTTATATTAACCGTAATATAAAATGATCTAATCGGGTCTCTGTTTGCCTTACCCTATAAGTTTAATAGTGCATTTCACTCGTCATTTCATGCGCTTTGAGATGCCGCTTAGCCCAATAAGCTATCTGAAATAGGAGCGACGTAAATTGAACAAATGTGATAGAATTTCGTTGAATTCTTATATTAACCAAAATATAAAATGATCTAATCGGGTCTCTGATTGCCCTATCATACAAGTTTAATAGTGAATTTTACTCGCCATTCCACGCGCTTTAAGATGCCGCATAGCCCAGTACGCTATCTGAAATAGGAACGACGTAAATTGAACTAATGTGATAGAATTTTGCTGAATTCTTAAATTAACCATAATATAAAATGATCTAATCGGGTCTCTGTTTGCCTACCCTAGAAGTTTAGTAGTGCATTTTACTCGCCATGTCTTGCGCTTTGAGATGCAACTTACCCCAATACGCTATCTGAAATAGGAGCGACGTAAACTGAACAAATGTGATAGAATTTTGCTGAATTCTTAAATTAACCATAATATAAAATGATCTAGTCGGGTCTCTGATTGCCCTACCCTAGAAGTTTAATAGTGCATTTTACTCGCCATTTCATGCGCTTTGAGATGCCACTGAGCCCAATACGCTATCTGAAATAGGAGCTACGTAAGTTGAACAAATGTGACAGAATTACGCTGAATTCTTATATTTACCGTAATATAAAATGATCTAATCGGTTCTCTGATTGCCCTACCATAGAAGTTTAATGGTGCATTTTACTCGCCATTTCATGCGCTTTGAGATGCCGCTTAGCCCAATACGCTATCTGAAATAGGAGCGACGTAAATTGAACAAATGTGATAGAATTTCGCTGAATTCTTATATTAACCTCAATGTAAAATGATCTAATCGGGTCTTTGTTCGCCCTACCCTAGAACTTTAATAGTGCATTTCACTCGTCATTTCATGCGCTTTGAGATGCCGCTTAGCCCAATAAGCTATCTGAAATAGGAACGACGTAAATTGACCAAATGTGATAGAATTTCGCTGAATTCTTATTTAACCAAAATATAAAATGATCTAATCGGGTCTCTGATTGCCCTATCATAGAAGTTTAATAGTGAATTTTACTCGCCATTCCACGCGCTTTAAGATGCCGCTTAGCCCAATACGCTATCTGCAATAGGGAGCGACGTAAATTGAACAAATGTGATAGAATTTCGCTGAATTCTTAAATTAACCATAATATAAAATGATCTAATCGGGTCTCTGTTTGCCCTACCCTAGAAGTTTAACAGTGCATTTTACTCGCCATTTCATGCGCTTTGAGATGCCGCTTAGCCCAATACGCTATCTGAAATATCAGCCACGTAAATTGAACAAATGTGAGACAATTTCGCTGAATTCTTAAATTAACCATAATATAAAATGATCTTATCGGGTCCCTGTTTGCCCTACCCTAGAAGTTTAATAGTGCATTTTACTCGACATTTCTTGCGCTTTGAGATGCCGCTTAGTCCAATACGCTATCTGAAATATCAGCGACGTAAATTGAACAAATGTGAGAGAATTTCGCTGAATTCTTATATTAACCAAAATATAAAATGATCTAGTCGGGTCTCTGATTACCCTATCATAGAAGTTTAGTAGAGCATTTTACTCGCCCTTCCACGCGCTTTGAGATACCGCCTTGCCCAGTACGCTATCTGAAATAGGAGCGACGTAGGTTGAACAAATGTGATAGAATTACGCTGAATTCTTATATTAACCGTAATATAAAATGATCTAATCGGGTCTCTGTTTGCCCTACCCTAGAAGTTTAACAGTGCATTTTACTCGTCATTTCATGCGCTTCGAGATGCCGCATAGCCCAATACGCTATCTGACATAGGAGCGACGTAAATTGAACAAATGTGATAGAATTTCGCTGAATTCTTAAATTAACCATAATATAAAATGATCTAATGGGGTCTCTGAATGCCCTACCCTAGAAGATTAATAGTGCATTTCACTCGCCATTTCATGCGCTTTGAGAAGCCGCTTAGCCCAATACGCTATCTTACATAGGAGCGACGTAAGTTGAACAAATGTGATAGAACTTCGCTGAATTCTTATATTAACCAAAATATAAAATGATCTAATCGGGTCTCTGATTGCCCTATCATAGAAGTTTAATAGTGCATTTTACTCGCCATTCCACGCGCTTTAAGATGCCGCCTAGCCCAGTACGCTATGTGAAATAGGAGCGACGTATGTTGAACAAATGTGATAGAATTTCCCTGAATTCTTATATTAACCTTAATGTAAAATGATCTAATCGGGTCTCTGATTGCCCTATCATAGAAGTTTAGTAGTGCATTTTACTCGCCCTTATACGCGCTTTGAGATGCCGCCTAGCCCAGTACGCTATCTGAAATAGGAGCGACGTAAATTGAACAAATGTGATAGAATTTCGCTGAATTCTTAAATTGACCATACTATAAAATGATCTTATCGGGTCTCTGTTTGCCCTACCCTAGAAGTTTAATAGTGCATTGTACTCCACATTTCTTGCGCTTTGAGATGCCGCTTAGCCCAATACGCTATCTGAAATATCAGCGACGTAAATTGAACAAATGTGAGAGAATTTCGCTGAATTCTTATATTAACCAAAATATAAAATGATGTAATCGGGTCTCTGATTGCCCGATCATAGAAGTTTAGTAGTGCATTTTACTCGCCCTTCCACGCGCTTAGAGATTCCGTCTAGCCCAGTACGATATCTGAAATAGGAGCGACGTAAATTGAACAAATGTGATAGAATTTCGCTGAATTCTTATATTAACCGTAATATAAAATGATCTATTCGGGTTTCTGTTCGCCCTACCCCAGAAGTTTAATAGAGCATTTCACTCGTCAATCCATGCGCTTTGAGATGCCGCTTAGCCCAATACGCTATCTGAAATAGGAGCGACGTAAATTGAACAAATGTAATAGAATTTCGCTGAATTCATATATTAACCAAAATATAAAATGATCTAATCGGGTCTCTGATTGCCCTATCATCGAAGTTTAATAGTGCATTTTACTCGCCATTCCACGCGCTTTAAGATGCCGCCTATCCGAGTACGCTATTTGAAATAGGAGCGACGTAAATTGAACAAATGTGATAGAATTTCCCTGAATTCTTATATTAACCTTAATGTAAAATGATCTAATCGGGTCTCTGTTCGCCCTACCATTACAAGTTTAATAGTGCATTTCACTCGTCATTTCAGGCGCTTTGAGTTGCCGCTTAGCCCAATACGCTATCTGAAATAGGAGCGACGTAAATTGAACAATTGTGATAGAATTTCGCTGAATTTTTATATTAACCAAAATATAAAATGATCTAATCGGGTCTCTGATTGCCCTATCACAGAAGTTTAATATTGCATTTTACTCGCCATTCCACGCGCTTTAAGATGCCGCCTAGCTCAGTACGCTATCTGAAATAGGAGCGACGAAAGTTGAACAAATGTGATAGAATTACGCTGAATTCTTATATTAACCGTAATATAAAATGATCTAATCGGGTCTCTGTTTGCCTTACCCTATAAGTTTAATAGTGCATTTTACTCGCCATTTCATGCGCTTTGAGATGCCACTGAGCCCAATACGCTATCTGAAATAGGAGCTACGTAAGTTGAACAAATGTGACAGAATTACGCTGAATTCTTATATTTACCGTAATATAAAATGATCTAATCGGTTCTCTGATTGCCCTACCATAGAAGTTTAATGGTGCATTTTACTCGCCATTCCACGCGCATTAAGTTGCCGCCTAGCCCAGTACGCTATCTGAAATAGGAGCGACGTAAATTGAACAAATGTGATAGAATTTCGCTGAATTCTTATATTAACCTCAATGTAAAATGATCTAATCGGGTCTTTGTTCGCCCTACCCTAGAAGTTTAATAGTGCATTTCACTCGTCATTTCATGCGCTTTGAGATGCCGCTTAGCCCAATAAGCTATCTGAAATAGGAACGACGTAAATTGACCAAATGTGATAGAATTTCGCTGAATTCTTATATTAACCAAAATATAAAATGATCTAATCGGGTCTCTGATTGCTCTATCATAGAAGTTTAATAGTGAATTTTACTCGCCATTCCACGCGCTTTAAGATGCCGCTTAGCCCAATACGCTATCTGCAATAGGAGCGACGTAAATTGAACAAATGTGATAGAATTTCGCTGAATTCTTAAATTAACCATAATATAAAATGATCTAATCGGGTCTCTGTTTGCCCTACCCTAGAAGTTTAACAGTGCATTTTACTCGCCATTTCATGCGCTTTGAGATGCCGTTTAGCCCAATACGCTATCTGAAATAGGAGCGACGTAAATTGAACAAATGTGATAGAATTTCGCTGAATTCTTAAATTAACCATAATATAAAATGATCTAATCGAGTCTCTGTTCGCCCTACCCTAGAAGTTTAATAGTGCATTTCACTCGTCATTTCATGCGCTTTGCGATGCCGCTTAGCCCAATAAGCTATCTGAAATAGGAGCGACGCAAATTGAACAAATGTGATAGAATTTCGCTGAATTCTTATATTAACCAAAATATAAAATGATCTAATCGGGTCTCTGATTGCCCTATCATAGAAGTTTAATAGTGCATTTTACTCGCTATTCCACGCGCTTTAAGATGCCGCCTAGCCCAGTACGCTATCTGAAATAGGAGCGACGTATGTTGAACAAATGTGATAGAATTTCGCTGAATTCTTATATTAACCAAAATATAAAATGATCTAATCGGGTCTCTGATTGCCCTATCATAGAAGTTTAATAGTGCATTTTACTCGACATTTCTTGCGCTTTGAGATGCCGCTTAGTCCAATACGCTATCTGAAATATCAGCGACGTAAATTGAACAAATGTGAGAGAATTTCGCTGAATTATTATATTAACCAAAATATAAAATAATCTAATCGGGTCTCTGATTTCCCTATCATAGAAGTTTAGTAGTGCATTTGACTCGCCATTTCATGCGCTTTGAGATGCCGCTTAGCCCAATACGCTATCTGAAATAGGGGCGACGTAAATTGAACAAATGTGATAGAATTACTCTGAATTCTTATATTAACCGTAATATAAAATGATCTAATCGGGTCTCTGTTTGCCTTACCCTAGAAGTTTAATAGTGCATTTTACTCGCCATTTCATGCGCTTTGAGATGCCGCTTAGCCCAATACGCTATCTGAAATAGGAGCGACGTAAATTGAACAAATGTGATAGAATTTCGCTGAATTCTTAAATTAACCATAATATAAAATGATCTAATGGGGTCTCTGTTTGCCCTACCCTAGAAGTTTAATAGTGCATTTCACTCGTCATTTCATGCGCTTTGCGATGCCGCTTAGCCCAATACGCTATCTGACATAGGAGCGACGTAAATTGAACAAATGTGATAGAATTTCGCTGAATTCTTATATTAACCAAAATATAAAATGATCTAATCGGGTCTCTGATTGCCCTATCATAGAAGTTTAATAGTGCATTTTACTCGCCATTCCACGCGCTTTAAGATGCCGCCTAGCCCAGTACGCTATCTGAAATAGGAGCGACGTATGTTGAACAAATGTGATAGAATTTCGCTGAATTCTTATATTAACCAAAATATAAAATGATCTAATCGGGTCTCTGATTGCCCTATCATAGAAGTTTAATAGTGCATTTTACTCGACATTTCTTGCGCTTTGAGATGCCGCTTAGTCCAAAACGCTATCTGAAACATCAGCGACGTAAATTGAACAAATGTGAGAGAATTTCGCTGAATTATTATATTAACCATAATATAAAATAATCTAATCGGGTCTCTGATTTCCCTATCATAGAAGTTTAGTAGTGCATTTGACTCGCCATTTCATGCGCTTTGAGATGCCGCTTAGCCCAATACGCTATCTGAAATAGGGGCGACGTAAATTGAACAAATGTGATAGAATTACTCTGAATTCTTATATTAACCGTAATATAAAATGATCTAATCGGGTCTCTGTTTGCCCTACCCTAGAAGTTTAATAGTGCATTTTACTCGCCATTCATCGCGTTTTAAGATGCCGCCTAGCCCAGTACGCTAGCTGAAATAGGAACGACGTAAATTGAACAAATGTGATAGAATTTCCCTGAATACTTATATTAACCAAAATATAAAATGATGTAATCGGGTCTCTGATTGCCCTATCATAGAAGTTTAATAGTGCATTTTACTCGACATTTCTTGCGCTTTGAGATGCCGCTTAGTCCAATACGTTATCTGAAATATCAGCGACGTAAATTGAACAAATGTGAGAGAATTTCGCTGAATTATTATATTAACCAAAATATAAAATAATCTAATCGGGTCTCTGATTTCCCTATCATAGAAGTTTAGTAGTGCATTTGACTCGCCATTTCATGCGCTTTGAGATGCCGCTTAGCCCAATACGCTATCTGAAATAGGGGCGACGTAAATTGAACAAATGTGATAGGATTACTCTGAATTCTTATATTAACCGTAATATAAAATGATCTAATCGGGTCTCTGTTTGCCTTACCCTAGAAGTTTAATAGTGCATTTTACTCGCCATTTCATGCGCTTTGAGATGCCGCTTAGCCCAATACGCTATCTGAAATAGGAGCGACGTAAATTGATCAAATGTGATAGAATTTCGCTGAATTCTTAAATTAACCATAATATAAAATGATCTAATGGGGTCTCTGATTGCCCTACCCTAGAAGATTAATAGTGCATTTCACTCGCCATTTCATGCGCTTTGAGATGCCGCTTAGCCCGATACGCTATCTGACATAGGAGCGACGTAAATTGAACAAATGTGATAGAATTTCGCTGAATTCTTATATTAACCAAAATATAAAATGATCTAATCGGGTCTCTGATTGCCCTATCATAGAAGTTTAATAGTGCATTTTACTCGCCATTCCACACGCTTTAAGTTGCCGCGTAGCCCAGTACGCTATCTGAAATAGGAGCTACGTAAGTTGAATAAATGTCATAGAATTTTGCTGAATTCTTAAATTAACGATAATATAAAATGATATAATCGGGTCTCTGTTTGCCCTACCCAAGAACTTTAATAGTGCATTTCTCTCGTCATTTCATGCGCTTTGAGATGCCGCTTAGCCCAATACGCTATCTGAAATAGGAGCGACGTAAATTGAACAAATGTGATAGAATTTCCATGAAATCTTATATTAAACAAAACATAAAATGATCTAAACGGGACTCTGATTGCCCTATCATAAAAGTTTAGTAGTGCATTTTACTCGCCCTTCCACGCGCTTTAAGATGCCGCCTAGCCCAGTACACTATCTGAAATAGGAGCGACGTATGTTGAACAAATGTGATATAATTACGCTGAATTCTTATATTAACCGTAATATTAAATGATCTAATCGGGTCTCGGTTTGCCTTACCCTAGAAGTTTAATAGTGCATTTTACTCGCCATTTCATGCGCTTTGAGATGCCGCTTTGCCCAATACGCTATCTGCAACATGAGCGACGTAAATTGAACAAATGTGATAGAATTTCGCTGAATTCTTAAATTAACCATAATATAAAATGATCTAATCGGGTCTCTGTTTGCCCTACCCTAGAAGTTTAATAGTACATTTTACTCGCCATTTCTTGCGCTTTGAGATGCCGCTTAGCCCAATACGCTATCTGAAATATCAGCGACGTAAATTGAACAAATGTGAGAGAATCTCGCTGAATTCTTATATTAACCTTAATGTAAAATGATCTAATCGGGTCTCTGTTCGCCCTACCCTAGAAGATTACTAGTGCATTTCACACGTCATTTCATGCGCTTTGAGATGCCGCTTAGCCCAATACGCTATCTGAAATAGGAGCGACGTAAATTGAACAAATATGATAGAATTTCGCTGAATTCTTAATTAACCATAATATAAAATGATCTAATGGGGTCTCTGTTTGCCCTACCCTAGAAGTTTAATAGTGCATTTTACTCGTTATTTCATGCGCTTTGAGATGCCGCTTAGCACAATACGCTATCCGAAATAGGAGCGATGTAAATTGATCAAATGTGATAGAATTTCGCTGAATTCTTTTATTAACCATAACGTAAAATGATCTAATCGGGTCTCTGTTCGCCCTAGCGTAGAAGCTTAATTGTGCATTTTATTCGTCATTTCATGCGCTTTGAGATGCCGCTTAGCCCAGTACGCTATCTGAAATAGGAACGACGTAAATTGAACAAATGTGATAGAATTTCGCTGAATTCGTATATTAACCAAAATATAAAATGATCTAATCGGGTCTCTGTTTGCCCTACCCTAGAAGTTTAATAGTGCATTTGACTCGCCATTTCTCGCGCTTTGAGATGCCGCTTAGCCCAATACGCTATCTGAAATATCAGCGACGTAAATTGAACAAATCTGAGAGAATTTCGCTGAATTCTTAAATTAACCATAATATAAAATGATCTTATCGGGTCTCTGTTTGCACTACCCTAGAAGTTTAATAGTGCATTTTACTCGACATTTCTTGCGCCTTGAGATGCCGCTTAGTCCAATACGCTATCTGAAATATCAGCGACGTAAATTGAACAAATGTGAGAGAATTTCGCTGAATTCTTATATTAACCAAAATATAAAATGATCTAATCGGGTCTCTGATTGCCCTATCATAGAAGTTTAGTAGTGCATTTTACTCGCCCTTCCACGCGCTTTGAGATACCGCCTAGCCCAGTACGCTATCTGAAATAGGAGCGCCGTAAGTTGAACAAATGTGATAGAATTACGCTGAATTCTTATATTAACCGTAATATAAAACGATCTAATCGGGTCTCTGTTTGCCCTACCCTAGAAGTTTAACAGTGCAGTTTACTCGTCATTTCATGCGCTTTGAGATGCCGCATAGCCCAATACGCTATCTGAAATAGGAACGACGTAAATTGAACAAATGTGATAGAATTTTTCTGAAGTCTTAAATTAACCATTATATAAAATGATCTAATCGGGTCTCTGTTTGCCCTACCCTTGAAGTTTAATAGTGCATTTTACTCGCCATTCCACGCGCTTTAAGATGCCGCCTAGCTCAGTACGCTATCTGAAATAGGAGCGACGTAAATGGAACAAATGTGTTAGAATTTCGCTGAATTATTATATTAACCAAAATATAAAATAATCTAATCGGGTCTCTGATTTCCCTATCATAGAAGTTTAACAGTGCATTTGACTCGCCATTTCATGCGCTTTGAGATGCCGCTTAGCCCAATACGCTAACTGAAATAGGGGCGACGCAAATTGAACAAATGTGATAGAATTACTCTGAATTCTTATATTAACCGTAATATAAAATGATCTATACGGGTCTCTGTTTGCCTTACCCTAGAAGTTTAATAGTGCATTTTACTCGTCGTTTCATGCGCTTTGAGATGCCGCATAGCCCAATACGCCATCTGACATAGGAGCGACGTAAATTGAACAAATGTGATAGAATTTCGCTGAATTCTTATATTAACCTCAATGTAAAATGATCTAATCGGGTCTTTTTTCGCCCTACCTTAGAAGTTTAATAGTGCATTTCACTCGTCATTTCATGCGCTTAGAGATGCCGCTCAGCCCAATACGCTATCTGACATAGGAGCGACGTAAATTGAACAAATGTGATACAATTTCGCTGAATTCTTAAATTAACAATAATATAAAATGATCTAATGGGGTCTCTGATTGCCCGATCATAGAAGTTTAGTAGTGCATTTTACTCGCCCTTCCACGCGCTTAGAGATTCCGTCTAGCCCAGTACGATATCTGAAATAGGAGCGACGTAAATTGAACAAATGTGATAGAATTTCGCTGAATTCTTATATTAACCGTAATATAAAATGATCTATTCGGGTTTCTGTTCGCCCTACCCCAGAAGTTTAATAGAGCATTTCACTCGTCAATCCATGCGCTTTGAGATGCCGCTTAGCCCAATACGCTATCTGAAATAGGAGCGACGTAAATTGAACAAATGTAATAGAATTTCGCTGAATTCATATATTAACCAAAATATAAAATGATCTAATCGGGTCTCTGATTGCCCTATCATCGAAGTTTAATAGTGCATTTTACTCGCCATTCCACGCGCTTTAAGATGCCGCCTATCCGAGTACGCTATTTGAAATAGGAGCGACGTAAATTGAACAAATGTGATAGAATTTCCCTGAATTCTTATATTAACCTTAATGTAAAATGATCTAATCGGGTCTCTGTTCGCCCTACCATTACAAGTTTAATAGTGCATTTCACTCGTCATTTCAGGCGCTTTGAGTTGCCGCTTAGCCCAATACGCTATCTGAAATAGGAGCGACGTAAATTGAACAATTGTGATAGAATTTCGCTGAATTTTTATATTAACCAAAATATAAAATGATCTAATCGGGTCTCTGATTGCCCTATCACAGAAGTTTAATATTGCATTTTACTCGCCATTCCACGCGCTTTAAGATGCCGCCTAGCTCAGTACGCTATCTGAAATAGGAGCGACGAAAGTTGAACAAATGTGATAGAATTACGCTGAATTCTTATATTAACCGTAATATAAAATGATCTAATCGGGTCTCTGTTTGCCTTACCCTATAAGTTTAATAGTGCATTTTACTCGCCATTTCATGCGCTTTGAGATGCCACTGAGCCCAATACGCTATCTGAAATAGGAGCTACGTAAGTTGAACAAATGTGACAGAATTACGCTGAATTCTTATATTTACCGTAATATAAAATGATCTAATCGGTTCTCTGATTGCCCTACCATAGAAGTTTAATGGTGCATTTTACTCGCCATTCCACGCGCATTAAGTTGCCGCCTAGCCCAGTACGCTATCTGAAATAGGAGCGACGTAAATTGAACAAATGTGATAGAATTTCGCTGAATTCTTATATTAACCTCAATGTAAAATGATCTAATCGGGTCTCTGTTCGCCCTACCCTAGAAGTTTAATAGTGCATTTCACTCGTCATTTCATGCGCTTTGAGATGCCGCTTAGCCCAATAAGCTATCTGAAATAGGAACGACGTAAATTGACCAAATGTGATAGAATTTCGCTGAATTCTTATATTAACCAAAATATAAAATGATCTAATCGGGTCTCTGATTGCTCTATCATAGAAGTTTAATAGTGAATTTTACTCGCCATTCCACGCGCTTTAAGATGCCGCTTAGCCCAATACGCTATCTGCAATAGGAGCGACGTAAATTGAACAAATGTGATAGAATTTCGCTGAATTCTTAAATTAACCATAATATAAAATGATCTAATCGGGTCTCTGTTTGCCCTACCCTAGAAGTTTAACAGTGCATTTTACTCGCCATTTCATGCGCTTTGAGATGCCGTTTAGCCCAATACGCTATCTGAAATAGGAGCGACGTAAATTGAACAAATGTGATAGAATTTCGCTGAATTCTTAAATTAACCATAATATAAAATGATCTAATCGGGTCTCTGTTTGCCCTACCCTAGAAGTTTAATAGTGCATTTCACTCGTCATTTCATGCGCTTTGCGATGCCGCTTAGCCCAATAAGCTATCTGAAATAGGAGCGACGCAAATTGAACAAATGTGATAGAATTTCGCTGAATTCTTATATTAACCAAAATATAAAATGATCTAATCGGGTCTCTGATTGCCCTATCATAGAAGTTTAATAGTGCATTTTACTCGCTATTCCACGCGCTTTAAGATGCCGCCTAGCCCAGTACGCTATCTGAAATAGGAGCGACGTAAGTTGAACAAATGTGATAGAATTTCGCTGAATTCTTATATTAACCAAAATATAAAATGATCTAATCGGGTCTCTGATTGCCCTATCATAGAAGTTTAATAGTGCATTTTACTCGACATTTCTTGCGCTTTGAGATGCCGCTTAGTCCAATACGCTATCTGAAATATCAGCGACGTAAATTGAACAAATGTGAGAGAATTTCGCTGAATTATTATATTAACCAAAATATAAAATAATCTAATCGGGTCTCTGATTTCCCTATCATAGAAGTTTAGTAGTGCATTTGACTCGCCATTTCATGCGCTTTGAGATGCCGCTTAGCCCAATACGCTATCTGAAATAGGGGCGACGTAAATTGAACAAATGTGATAGAATTACTCTGAATTCTTATATTAACCGTAATATAAAATGATCTAATCGGGTCTCTGTTTGCCTTACCCTAGAAGTTTAATAGTGCATTTTACTCGCCATTTCATGCGCTTTGAGATGCCGCTTAGCCCAATACGCTATCTGAAATAGGAGCGACGTAAATTGAACAAATGTGATAGAATTTCGCTGAATTCTTAAATTAACCATAATATAAAATGATCTAATGGGGTCTCTGTTTGCCCTACCCTAGAAGTTTAATAGTGCATTTCACTCGTCATTTCATGCGCTTTGCGATGCCGCTTAGCCCAATACGCTATCTGACATAGGAGCGACGTAAATTGAACAAATGTGATAGAATTTCGCTGAATTCTTATATTAACCAAAATATAAAATGATCTAATCGGGTCTCTGATTGCCCTATCATAGAAGTTTAATAGTGCATTTTACTCGCCATTCCACGCGCTTTAAGATGCCGCCTAGCCCAGTACGCTATCTGAAATAGGAGCGACGTATGTTGAACAAATGTGATAGAATTTCGCTGAATTCTTATATTAACCAAAATATAAAATGATCTAATCGGGTCTCTGATTGCCCTATCATAGAAGTTTAATAGTGCATTTTACTCGACATTTCTTGCGCTTTGAGATGCCGCTTAGTCCAAAACGCTATCTGAAACATCAGCGACGTAAATTGAACAAATGTGAGAGAATTTCGCTGAATTATTATATTAACCATAATATAAAATAATCTAATCGGGTCTCTGATTTCCCTATCATAGAAGTTTAGTAGTGCATTTGACTCGCCATTTCATGCGCTTTGAGATGCCGCTTAGCCCAATACGCTATCTGAAATAGGGGCGACGTAAATTGAACAAATGTGATAGAATTACTCTGAATTCTTATATTAACCGTAATATAAAATGATCTAATCGGGTCTCTGTTTGCCTTACCCTAGAAGTTTAATAGTGCATTTTACTCGCCATTCATCGCGTTTTAAGATGCCGCCTAGCCCAGTACGCTAGCTGAAATAGGAACGACGTAAATTGAACAAATGTGATAGAATTTCCCTGAATACTTATATTAACCAAAATATAAAATGATGTAATCGGGTCTCTGATTGCCCTATCATAGAAGTTTAATAGTGCATTTTACTCGACATTTCTTGCGCTTTGAGATGCCGCTTAGTCCAATACGTTATCTGAAATATCAGCGACGTAAATTGAACAAATGTGAGAGAATTTCGCTGAATTATTATATTAACCAAAATATAAAATAATCTAATCGGGTCTCTGATTTCCCTATCATAGAAGTTTAGTAGTGCATTTGACTCGCCATTTCATGCGCTTTGAGATGCCGCTTAGCCCAATACGCTATCTGAAATAGGGGCGACGTAAATTGAACAAATGTGATAGAATTACTCTGAATTCTTATATTAACCGTAATATAAAATGATCTAATCGGGTCTCTGTTTGCCTTACCCTAGAAGTTTAATAGTGCATTTTACTCGCCATTTCATGCGCTTTGAGATGCCGCTTAGCCCAATACGCTATCTGAAATAGGAGCGACGTAAATTGATCAAATGTGATAGAATTTCGCTGAATTCTTAAATTAACCATAATATAAAATGATCTAATGGGGTCTCTGATTGCCCTACCCTAGAAGATTAATAGTGCATTTCACTCGCCATTTCATGCGCTTTGAGATGCCGCTTAGCCCGATACGCTATCTGACATAGGAGCGACGTAAATTGAACAAATGTGATAGAATTTCGCTGAATTCTTATATTAACCAAAATATAAAATGATCTAATCGGGTCTCTGATTGCCCTATCATAGAAGTTTAATAGTGCATTTTACTCGCCATTCCACACGCTTTAAGTTGCCGCCTAGCCCAGTACGCTATCTGAAATAGGAGCTACGTAAGTTGAACAAATGTCATAGAATTTTGCTGAATTCTTAAATTAACGATAATATAAAATGATATAATCGGGTCTCTGTTTGCCCTACCCAAGAACTTTAATAGTGCATTTCTCTCGTCATTTCATGCGCTTTGAGATGCCGCTTAGCCCAATACGCTATCTGAAATAGGAGCGACGTAAATTGAACAAATGTGATAGAATTTCCATGAAATCTTATATTAAACAAAACATAAAATGATCTAAACGGGACTCTGATTGCCCTATCATAGAAGTTTAGTAGTGCATTTTACTCGCCCTTCCACGCGCTTTAAGATGCCGCCTAGCCCAGTACACTATCTGAAATAGGAGCGACGTATGTTGAACAAATGTGATATAATTACGCTGAATTCTTATATTAACCGTAATATTAAATGATCTAATCGGGTCTCGGTTTGCCTTACCCTAGAAGTTTAATAGTGCATTTTACTCGCCATTTCATGCGCTTTGAGATGCCGCTTTGCCCAATACGCTATCTGCAACATGAGCGACGTAAATTGAACAAATGTGATAGAATTTCGCTGAATTCTTAAATTAACCATAATATAAAATGATCTAATCGGGTCTCTGTTTGCCCTACCCTAGAAGTTTAATAGTACATTTTACTCGCCATTTCTTGCGCTTTGAGATGCCGCTTAGCCCAATACGCTATCTGAAATATCAGCGACGTAAATTGAACAAATGTGAGAGAATCTCGCTGAATTCTTATATTAACCTTAATGTAAAATGATCTAATCGGGTCTCTGTTCGCCCTACCCTAGAAGATTACTAGTGCATTTCACACGTCATTTCATGCGCTTTGAGATGCCGCTTAGCCCAATACGCTATCTGCAATAGGAGCGACGTAAATTGAACAAATATGATAGAATTTCGCTGAATTCTTAATTAACCATAATATAAAATGATCTAATGGGGTCTCTGTTTGCCCTACCCTAGAAGTTTAATAGTGCATTTTACTCGTTATTTCATGCGCTTTGAGATGCCGCTTAGCACAATACGCTATCCGAAATAGGAGCGATGTAAATTGATCAAATGTGATAGAATTTCGCTGAATTCTTTTATTAACCATAACGTAAAATGATCTAATCGGGTCTCTGTTCGCCCTAGCGTAGAAGCTTAATTGTGCATTTTATTCGTCATTTCATGCGCTTTGAGGTGCCGCTTAGCCCAGTACGCTATCTGAAATAGGAACGACGTAAATTGAACAAATGTGATAGAATTTCGCTGAATTCGTATATTAACCGAAATATAAAATGATCTAATCGGGTCTCTGTTTGCCCTACCCTAGAAGTTTAATAGTGCATTTGACTCGCCATTTCTCGCGCTTTGAGATGCCGCTTAGCCCAATACGCTATCTGAAATATCAGCGACGTAAATTGAACAAATCTGAGAGAATTTCGCTGAATTCTTAAATTAACCATAATATAAAATGATCTTATCGGGTCTCTGTTTGCACTACCCTAGAAGTTTAATAGTGCATTTTACTCGACATTTCTTGCGCCTTGAGATGCCGCTTAGTCCAATACGCTATCTGAAATATCAGCGACGTAAATTGAACAAATGTGAGAGAATTTCGCTGAATTCTTATATTAACCAAAATATAAAATGATCTAATCGGGTCTCTGATTGCCCTATCATAGAAGTTTAGTAGTGCATTTTACTCGCCCTTCCACGCGCTTTGAGATACCGCCTAGCCCAGTACGCTATCTGAAATAGGAGCGCCGTAAGTTGAACAAATGTGATAGAATTACGCTGAATTCTTATATTAACCGTAATATAAAACGATCTAATCGGGTCTCTGTTTGCCCTACCCTAGAAGTTTAACAGTGCAGTTTACTCGTCATTTCATGCGCTTTGAGATGCAGCTTAGCCCAATACGCTATCTGAAATAGGAACGACGTAAATTGAACAAATGTGATAGAATTTTGCTGAATTCTTAAATTAACCATTATATAAAATGATCTAATCGGGTCTCTGTTTGCCCTACCCTTGAAGTTTAATAGTGCATTTTACTCGCCATTCCACGCGCTTTAAGATGCCGCCTAGCTCAGTACGCTATCTGAAATAGGAGCGACGTAAATGGAACAAATGTGTTAGAATTTCGCTGAATTATTATATTAACCAAAATATAAAATAATCTAATCGGGTCTCTGATTTCCCTATCATAGAAGTTTAACAGTGCATTTGACTCGCCATTTCATGCGCTTTGAGATGCCGCTTAGCCCAATACGCTAACTGAAATAGGGGCGACGCAAATTGAACAAATGTGATAGAATTACTCTGAATTCTTATATTAACCGTAATATAAAATGATCTATACGGGTCTCTGTTTGCCTTACCCTAGAAGTTTAATAGTGCATTTTACTCGTCGTTTCATGCGCTTTGAGATGCCGCATAGCCCAATACGCTATCTGACATAGGAGCGACGTAAATTGAACAAATGTGATAGAATTTCGCTGAATTCTTATATTAACCTCAATGTAAAATGATCTAATCGGGTCTTTTTTCGCCCTACCTTAGAAGTTTAATAGTGCATTTCACTCGTCATTTCATGCGCTTAGAGATGCCGCTCAGCCCAATACGCTATCTGACATAGGAGCGACGTAAATTGAACAAATGTGATACAATTTCGCTGAATTCTTAAATTAACAATAATATAAAATGATCTAATGGGGTCTCTGATTGCCCTACCCTAGAAGTTTAGTAGTGCATTTTACTCGCCATTTCATGCGCTTCGAGATGCCGCTTAGCCCAATACGCTATCTGACATAGGAGCGACGTAAATTGAACAAATGTGATACAATTTCGCTGAATTCTTAAATTAACAATAATATAAAATGATCTAATGGGGTCTCTGATTGCCCTATCATAGAAGTTTAGTAGTGCATTTTACTCGCCCTTCCACGCGCTTTGAGATACCGCCTCGCCCAGTACGCTATCTGAAATAGGAGCGACGTAAGTTGAACAAATGTGATGGAATTACGCTGAATTCTTATATTAACCGTAATATAAAATGATCTAATCGGGTCTCTGTTTGCCCTACCCTAGAAGTTTAACAGTGCATTTTACTCGTCGTTTCATGCGCTTTGAGATGCCGCATAGCCCAATACGCTATCTGACATAGGAGCGACGTAAATTGAACAAATGTGATAGAATTTCGCTGAATTCTTAAATTAACCATAATATAAAATGATCTAATGGGGTCTCTGATTGCCCTACCCTAGAAGATTAATAGTGCATTTCACACGCCATTTCATGCGCTTTGAGATGCCGCTTAGCCCAATACGCTATCTGACATAGGAGCGACGTAAATTGAACAAATGTGATAGAATTTCGCTGAATTCTTATATTAACCAAAATATAAAATGATCTAATCGGGTCTCTGATTGCCCTATCATAGAAGTTTAATAGTGCATTTTACTCGCCATTCCACGCGCTTTAAGTTGCCGCCTAGCCCAGTACGCTATCTGAAATAGGAGCGACGTAAATTGAACAAATGTGACAGAATTACGCTGAATTCTTATATTAACCGTAATATAAAATGATCTAATCGGGTCTCTGTTTGCCCTACCCTAGAAGTTTAATAGTGCATTTTACTCGCCATTTCTTGCGCTTTGAGATGCCGCTTAGCCCAATACGCTATCTGAAATATCAGCGACGTAAATTGAACAAATGTGAGAGAATCTCGCTGAATTCTTATATTAACCTTAATGTAAAATGATCTAATCGGGTCTCTGTTCGCCCTACCCTAGAAGATTACTAGTGCATTTCACACGTCATTTCATGCGCTTTGAGATGCCGCTTAGCTCAATAAGCTATCTGAAATAGGAGCGACGTAAATTGGACAAATGTGATAGAATTTTTCTGAATTCTTAAATAAACCATAATATGAAATGATCTAATCGGGTCTCTGTTTGCCCTACCCTAGAGATTTAACAGTGCATTTTACTCGCCATTTCATGCGCTTTGAGATGCCGCTTAGCCGAATACGCTATCTGAAATAGGAGCGACGTAAATTAAACAAATGTGATAGAATTTTGCCGAATTCTTAAATTAACCATAATATAAAATTATGTAATCGGCTCTCTGTTAGCCCTACCCAAGAAGTTTAATAGTGCATTTCACTCGTCATTTCATGCGCTTTGCGATGCCGCGTAGCCCAATGTGCTATCTGAAATAGGAGCGACGTAAATTGAACAAATGTGATAGAATTTCGCTGAATTCTTATATTCACCAAAATATAAAATGATCTAATCGGGTCTCTGATTGCCCTATCATAGAAGATTAATAGTGCAGTTTACTCTCCACTCCTCGCGCTTTAAGATGCCGCCTAGCCCAGTACGCTATCTGAAATAGGAGCGACGTAAATTGAACAAATGTGTTAGAATTTTGCTGAATTCTTAAATTAACCATAATATAAAATGATCTAATCGGGTCTCTGTTCGCCCTACCCTAGAAGTTTAATAGTGCATTTCACTCGCCATTTCATGCGCTTTGAGATGCCGCTTAGCCCAATACGCTATCTGAAATAGGAGCGACGTAAATAGAACAATTGTGATAGAATTTCGCTGAATTCTTATATTAACCAAAATATAAAATGATCTAATCGGCTCTCTGATTGCCGTATCATAGAAGTTTAGTAGTGCATTTTACTCGCCATTCTTCGCGTTTTAAGATGCCGCCTAGCCCAGTACGCTATCTGAAATAGGAGCGACGTAAGTTGAACAAATGTGATAGAATTACGCTGAATTCTTATATTAACCGTAATATAAAATGATGTAATCAGCTCTCTGTTCGCCCTACCCAAGAAGTTTAATAGTGCATTTCACTCGTCATTTCATGCGCTTTGCGATGCCGCTTAGCCCAATATGCTATCTGAAATAGGAGCGACGTAAGGTGAACAAATGTGATAGAATTACGCTGAATTCTTATATTAACCTTAACGTAAAATGTTCTAATCGGGTCTCTGTTCGCCCTACCCTAGAAGATTAATAGTGCATTTCACTCGTCATTTCATGCGCTTTGAGATGCCGCTTAGCCCAGTACGCTATCTGAAATAGGAGCGATGTAAATTGAACAAATGTGATAGAATTTCGATGAATTCTTTTATTATCTGTAATGTAAAATGATCTAATCAGGTCTCTGTTCGACTTACCCTAGAAGTTTAATAGTGCATTTTACTCGCCATTTCATGCGCTTTGAGATGCCGCTTAGCCCAATACGCTATCTGCAATAGGATCGACGTAAATTGAACAAATGTGATAGAATTTCGCTGAATTCTTAAATTAACCATAATATAAAATGATCTAAACTGGTCTCTGTTTGCCCTACCCTAGAAGTTTAATAGTGCATTTTACTCGCCATTTCTTGCGCTATGAGATACCGCTTAGCCCAATACGCTATCTGAAATAGGAGCAACGTAAATTGAACAAATGTGATAGAATCTCGCAGAATTCTTAAATTAACCATAATATAAAATGATCTAATCGGGTCTCTGTTTGCCCTACCCTAGAAGTTTAATAGTGCAGTTTACTCGCCATTTCTTGCGCTTTGAGATGCCGCTTAGCCCACTACGCTATCTGAAATAGGAGCGACGTAAATTGAACAAATGTGACAGAGTTACGCTGAATTCTTATATTAACCTTAATGTAAAATGGTCTAATCGGGTCTTTGTTCGCCCTACCCTAGAAGTTTAATAGTGCATTTCACTAGTCATTTCATGCGCTTAGAGATGCCGCTTAGCCCAATACGCTATCTGAAATAGGAGCGACGTAAATTGAACAAATGTGATAGAATTTCCCTGAAATCTTATATTAACCAAAATATAAAATGATCTAATCGGGTCTCTGATTGCCCTATCATAGAAGTTTAATAGTGCATTTTACTCGCCACTCCACGCGCTTTCAGTTGCCGCCTAGCCCAGTATGCTATCTGAAATAGGAACGACGTAAATTGAACAAATGTGATAGAATTTTGCTGAATTCTTAAATTAACCATAATATAAAATGATTTAATCGGGTCTCTGATTGCCCTACCCTAGAAGATTAATAGTGCATTTCACTCGCCATTTCATGCGCTTTGAGATGCCGCTTAGCCCAATACGCTATCTGACATAGGAGCGACGTAAATTGAACAAATGTGATAGAATTTCGCTGAATTCTTATATTAACCAAAATATAAAATGATCTAATCGGGTCTCTGATTGCCCTATCATAGAAGTTTAATAGTGCATTTTACTCGCCATTCCACGCGCTTTCAGTTGCCGCCTAGCCCAGTACGCTATCTGAAATAGGAGCTACGTAAGTTGAACAAATGTGACAGAATTACGCTGAATTCTTATATTAACCGTAATATAAAATGATCTAATCGGGTCTCTGTTTGCCCTACCCTAGAAGTTTAATAGTGCATTTTACTCGCCATTTCTTGCGCTTTGAGATGCCGCTTAGCCCAGTACGCTATCTGAAATAGGACCGACGTAAATTGAACAAATGTGATAGAATTTTGCTGAATTCTTAAATTAACCATAATATAAAATGATCTAATCGGGTCTCTGTTTGCCCTACCCTAGAAGTTTAATAGTGCATTTCACTCGTCATTTCATGCGCTTTGCGATGCCGCTAAGCCCAATAAGCTATCTGAAATAGGAGCGACGCAAATTGAACAAATGTGATAGAATTTCGCTGAATTCTTATATTAACCAAAATATAAAATGATCTAATCGGGTCTCTGATTGCCCTATCATAGAAGTTTAATAGTGCATTTTACTCGCCATTCCACGCGCTTTAAGATGCCGCCAAGCCCAGTACGCTATCTGAAATAGGAGCGACGTATGTTGAACAAATGTGATAGAATTGCGCTGAATTCTTATATTAACCAAAATATAAAATGATCTAATCGGGTCTCTGATTGCCCTATCATAGAAGTTTAATAGTACATTTTACTCGACATTTCTTGCGCTTTGAGATGCCGCTTCGTCCAATACGCTATCTGAAATATCAGCGACGTAAATTGAACAAATGTGAGAGAATTTCGCTGAATTATTATATTAACCAAAATATAAAATAATCTAATCGGGTCTCTGATTTCCCTATCATAGAAGTTTAACAGTGCATTTGACTCGCCATTTCATGCGCTTTGAGATGCCGCTTAGCCCAATACGCTATCTGAAATAGGGGCGACGCAAATTGAACAAATGTGATAGAATTACTCTGAATTCTGATATTAACCGTAATATAAAATGATCTATACGGGTCTCTGTTTGCCTTACCCTAGAAGTTTAATAGTGCATTTTACTCGCCATTTCATGCGCTTTGAGATGCCGCTTAGCCCAATACGCTATCTGACATAGGAGCGACGTAAATTGAACAAATGTGATAGAATTTCGCTGAATTCTTATATTAACCAACATATAAAATGATCTAATCGGGTCTCTGATTTCCCTATCATAGAAGTTTAGTAGTGCATTTGACTCGCCATTTCATGCGCTTTGAGATGCCGCTTAGCCCAATACGCTATCTGAAATAGGGGCGACGTAAATTGAACAAATGTGATAGAATTACTCTGAATTCTTATATTAACCGTAATATAAAATGATCTATTCGGGTTTCTGTTCGCCCTACCCCAGAAGTTTAATAGAGCATTTCACTCGTCAATCCATGCGCTTTGAGATGCCGCTTAGCCCAATACGCTATCTGAAATAGGAGCGACGTAAATTGAACAAATGTAATAGAATTTCGCTGAATTCATATATTAACCAAAATATAAAATGATCTAATCGGGTCTCTGATTGCCCTATCATCGAAGTTTAATAGTGCATTTTACTCGCCATTCCACGCGCTTTAAGATGCCGCCTATCCGAGTACGCTATTTGAAATAGGAGCGACGTAAATTGAACAAATGTGATAGAATTTCCCTGAATTCTTATATTAACCTTAATGTAAAATGATCTAATCGGGTCTCTGTTCGCCCTACCATTACAAGTTTAATAGTGCATTTCACTCGTCATTTCAGGCGCTTTGAGTTGCCGCTTAGCCCAATACGCTATCTGAAATAGGAGCGACGTAAATTGAACAATTGTGATAGAATTTCGCTGAATTTTTATATTAACCAAAATATAAAATGATCTAATCGGGTCTCTGATTGCCCTATCACAGAAGTTTAATATTGCATTTTACTCGCCATTCCACGCGCTTTAAGATGCCGCCTAGCTCAGTACGCTATCTGAAATAGGAGCGACGAAAGTTGAACAAATGTGATAGAATTACGCTGAATTCTTATATTAACCGTAATATAAAATGATCTAATCGGGTCTCTGTTTGCCTTACCCTATAAGTTTAATAGTGCATTTTACTCGCCATTTCATGCGCTTTGAGATGCCACTGAGCCCAATACGCTATCTGAAATAGGAGCTACGTAAGTTGAACAAATGTGACAGAATTACGCTGAATTCTTATATTTACCGTAATATAAAATGATCTAATCGGTTCTCTGATTGCCCTACCATAGAAGTTTAATGGTGCATTTTACTCGCCATTCCACGCGCTTTAAGTTGCCGCCTAGCCCAGTACGCTATCTGAAGTAGGAGCGACGTAAATTGAACAAATGTGATAGAATTTCGCTGAATTCTTATATTAACCTCAATGTAAAATGATCTAATCGGGTCTTTGTTCGCCCTACCCTAGAAGTTTAATAGTGCATTTCACTCGTCATTTCATGCGCTTTGAGATGCCGCTTAGCCCAATAAGCTATCTGAAATAGGAACGACGTAAATTGACCAAATGTGATAGAATTTCGCTGAATTCTTATATTAACCAAAATATAAAATGATCTAATCGGGTCTCTGATTGCTCTATCATAGAAGTTTAATAGTGAATTTTACTCGCCATTCCACGCGCTTTAAGATGCCGCTTAGCCCAATACGCTATCTGCAATAGGAGCGACGTAAATTGAACAAATGTGATAGAATTTCGCTGAATTCTTAAATTAATCATAATATAAAATGATCTAATCGGGTCTCTGTTTGCCCTACCCTAGAAGTTTAACAGTGCATTTTACTCGCCATTTCATGCGCTTTGAGATGCCGTTTAGCCCAATACGCTATCTGAAATAGGAGCGACGTAAATTGAACAAATGTGATAGAATTTCGCTGAATTCTTAAATTAACCATAATATAAAATGATCTAATCGGGTCTCTGTTTGCCCTACCCTAGAAGTTTAATAGTGCATTTCACTCGTCATTTCATGCGCTTTGCGATGCCGCTTAGCCCAATAAGCTATCTGAAATAGGAGCGACGCAAATTGAACAAATGTGATAGAATTTCGCTGAATTCTTATATTAACCAAAATATAAAATGATCTAATCGGGTCTCTGATTGCCCTATCATAGAAGTTTAATAGTGCATTTTACTCGCTATTCCACGCGCTTTAAGATGCCGCCTAGCCCAGTACGCTATCTGAAATAGGAGCGACGTATGTTGAACAAATGTGATAGAATTTCGCTGAATTCTTATATTAACCAAAATATAAAATGATCTAATCGTGTCTCTGATTGCCCTATCATAGAAGTTTAATAGTGCATTTTACTCGACATTTCTTGCGCTTTGAGATGCCGCTTAGTCCAATACGCTATCTGAAATATCAGCGACGTAAATTGAACAAATGTGAGAGAATTTCGCTGAATTATTATATTAACCAAAATATAAAATAATCTAATCGGGTCTCTGATTTCCCTATCATAGAAGTTTAGTAGTGCATTTGACTCGCCATTTCATGCGCTTTGAGATGCCGCTTAGCCCAATACGCTATCTGAAATAGGGGCGACGTAAATTGAACAAATGTGATAGAATTACTCTGAATTCTTATATTAACCGTAATATAAAATGATCTAATCGGGTCTCTGTTTGCCTTACCCTAGAAGCTTAATAGTGCATTTCACTCGCCATTTCATGCGCTTTGAGATGCCGCTTAGCCCAATACGCTATCTGAAATAGGAGCGACGTAAATTGATCAAATGTGATAGAATTTCGCTGAATTCTTAAATTAACCATAATATAAAATGATCTAATGGGGTCTCTGATTGCCCTACCCTAGAAGATTAATAGTGCATTTCACTCGCCATTTCATGCGCTTTGAGATGCCGCTTAGCCCGATACGCTATCTGACATAGGAGCGACGTAAATTGAACAAATGTGATAGAATTTCGCTGAATTCTTATATTAACCAAAATATAAAATGATCTAATCGGGTCTCTGATTGCCCTATCATAGAAGTTTAATAGTGCATTTTACTCGCCATTCCACACGCTTTAAGTTGCCGCGTAGCCCATTACGCTATCTGAAATAGGAGCTACGTAAGTTGAACAAATGTCATAGAATTTTGCTGAATTCTTAAATTAACGATAATATAAAATGATATAATCGGGTCTCTGTTTGCCCTACCCAAGAACTTTAATAGTGCATTTCTCTCGTCATTTCATGCGCTTTGAGATGCCGCTTAGCCCAATACGCTATCTGAAATAGGAGCGACGTAAATTGAACAAATGTGATAGAATTTCCATGAAATCTTATATTAAACAAAACATAAAATGATCTAAACGGGACTCTGATTGCCCTATCATAAAAGTTTAGTAGTGCATTTTACTCGCCCTTCCACGCGCTTTAAGATGCCGCCTAGCCCAGTACACTATCTGAAATAGGAGCGACGTATGTTGAACAAATGTGATATAATTACGCTGAATTCTTATATTAACCGTAATATTAAATGATCTAATCGGGTCTCGGTTTGCCTTACCCTAGAAGTTTAATAGTGCATTTTACTCGCCATTTCATGCGCTTTGAGATGCCGCTTTGCCCAATACGCTATCTGCAACATGAGCGACGTAAATTGAACAAATGTGATAGAATTTCGCTGAATTCTTAAATTAACCATAATATAAAATGATCTAATCGGGTCTCTGTTTGCCCTACCCTAGAAGTTTAATAGTACATTTTACTCGCCATTTCTTGCGCTTTGAGATGCCGCTTAGCCCAATACGCTATCTGAAATATCAGCGACGTAAATTGAACAAATGTGAGAGAATCTCGCTGAATTCTTATATTAACCTCAATGTAAAATGATCTAATCGGGTCTCTGTTCGCCCTACCCTAGAAGATTACTAGTGCATTTCACACGTCATTTCATGCGCTTTGAGATGCCGCTTAGCCCAATACGCTATCTGCAATAGGAGCGACGTAAATTGAACAAATATGATAGAATTTCGCTGAATTCTTAATTAACCATAATATAAAATGATCTAATGGGGTCTCTGTTTGCCCTACCCTAGAAGTTTAATAGTGCATTTTACTCGTTATTTCATGCGCTTTGAGATGCCGCTTAGCACAATACGCTATCCGAAATAGGAGCGATGTAAATTGATCAAATGTGATAGAATTTCGCTGAATTCTTTTATTAACCATAACGTAAAATGATCTAATCGGGTCTCTGTTCGCCCTAGCGTAGAAGCTTAATTGTGCATTTTATTCGTCATTTCATGCGCTTTGAGATGCCGCTTAGCCCAGTACGCTATCTGAAATAGGAACGACGTAAATTGAACAAATGTGATAGAATTTCGCTGAATTCGTATATTAACCAAAATATAAAATGATCTAATCGGGTCTCTGTTTGCCCTACCCTAGAAGTTTAATAGTGCATTTGACTCGCCATTTCTCGCGCTTTGAGATGCCGCTTAGCCCAATACGCTATCTGAAATATCAGCGACGTAAATTGAACAAATCTGAGAGAATTTAGCTGAATTCTTAAATTAACCATAATATAAAATGATCTTATCGGGTCTCTGTTTGCACTACCCTAGAAGTTTAATAGTGCATTTTACTCGACATTTCTTGCGCCTTGAGATGCCGCTTAGTCCAATACGCTATCTGAAATATCAGCGACGTAAATTGAACAAATGTGAGAGAATTTCGCTGAATTCTTATATTAACCAAAATATAAAATGATCTAATCGGGTCTCTGATTGCCCTATCATAGAAGTTTAGTAGTGCATTTTACTCGCCCTTCCACGCGCTTTGAGATACCGCCTAGCCCAGTACGCTATCTGAAATAGGAGCGACGTAAGTTGAACAAATGTGATAGAATTACGCTGAATTCTTATATTAACCGTAATATAAAACGATCTAATCGGGTCTCTGTTTGCCCTACCCTAGAAGTTTAACAGTGCAGTTTACTCGTCATTTCATGCGCTTTGAGATGCCGCATAGCCCAATACGCTATCTGAAATAGGAACGACGTAAATTGAACAAATGTGATAGAATTTTTCTGAAGTCTTAAATTAACCATTATATAAAATGATCTAATCGGGTCTCTGTTTGCCCTACCCTTGAAGTTTAATAGTGCATTTTACTCGCCATTCCACGCGCTTTAAGATGCCGCCTAGCTCAGTACGCTATCTGAAATAGGAGCGACGTAAATGGAACAAATGTGTTAGAATTTCGCTGAATTATTATATTAACCAAAATATAAAATAATCTAATCGGGTCTCTGATTTCCCTATCATAGAAGTTTTACAGTGCATTTGACTCGCCATTTCATGCGCTTTGAGATGCCGCTTAGCCCAATACGCTAACTGAAATAGGGGCGACGCAAATTGAACAAATGTGATAGAATTTCGCTGAATTCTTAAATTAACCATAATATAAAATGATCTAATGGGGTCTCTGATTGCCCTACCCTAGAAGATTAATAGTGCATTTCACACGCCATTTCATGCGCTTTGAGATGCCGCTTAGCCCAATACGCTATCTGACATAGGAGCGACGTAAATTGAACAAATGTGATAGAATTTCGCTGAATTCTTATATTAACCAAAATATAAAATGATCTAATCGGGTCTCTGATTGCCCTATCATAGAAGTTTAATAGTGCATTTTACTCGCCATTCCACGCGCTTTCAGTTGCCGCCTAGCCCAGTACGCTATCTGAAATAGGAGCTACGTAAGTTGAACAAATGTGACAGAATTACGCTGAATTCTTATATTAACCGTAATATAAAATGATCTAATCGGGTCTCTGTTTGCCCTACCCTAGAAGTTTAATAGTGCATTTTACTCGCCATTTCTTGCGCTTTGAGATGCCGCTTAGCCCAGTACGCTATCTGAAATAGGACCGACGTAAATTGAACAAATGTGATAGAATTTTGCTGAATTCTTAAATTAACCATAATATAAAATGATCTAATCGGGTCTCTGTTTGCCCTACCCTAGAAGTTTAATAGTGCATTTCACTCGTCATTTCATGCGCTTTGCGATGCCGCTAAGCCCAATAAGCTATCTGAAATAGGAGCGACGCAAATTGAACAAATGTGATAGAATTTCGCTGAATTCTTATATTAACCAAAATATAAAATGATCTAATCGGGTCTCTGATTGCCCTATCATAGAAGTTTAATAGTGCATTTTACTCGCCATTCCACGCGCTTTAAGATGCCGCCAAGCCCAGTACGCTATCTGAAATAGGAGCGACGTATGTTGAACAAATGTGATAGAATTTCGCTGAATTCTTATATTAACCAAAATATAAAATGATCTAATCGGGTCTCTGATTGCCCTATCATAGAAGTTTAATAGTACATTTTACTCGACATTTCTTGCGCTTTGAGATGCCGCTTCGTCCAATACGCTATCTGAAATATCAGCGACGTAAATTGGACAAATGTGAGAGAATTTCGCTGAATTATTATATTAACCAAAATATAAAATAATCTAATCGGGTCTCTGATTTCCCTATCATAGAAGTTTAACAGTGCATTTGACTCGCCATTTCATGCGCTTTGAGATGCCGCTTAGCCCAATACGCTATCTGAAATAGGGGCGACGCAAATTGAACAAATGTGATAGAATTACTCTGAATTCTGATATTAACCGTAATATAAAATGATCTATACGGGTCTCTGTTTGCCTTACCCTAGAAGTTTAATAGTGCATTTTACTCGCCATTTCATGCGCTTTGAGATGCCGCTTAGCCCAATACGCTATCTGACATAGGAGCGACGTAAATTGAACAAATGTGATAGAATTTCGCTGAATTCTTATATTAACCAACATATAAAATGATCTAATCGGGTCTCTGATTTCCCTATCATAGAAGTTTAGTAGTGCATTTGACTCGCCATTTCATCTGCTTTGAGATGCCGCTTAGCCCAATACGCTATCTGAAATAGGGGCGACGTAAATTGAACAAATGTGATAGAATTACTCTGAATTCTTATATTAACCGTAATATAAAATGATCTATTCGGGTTTCTGTTCGCCCTACCCCAGAAGTTTAATAGAGCATTTCACTCGTCAATCCATGCGCTTTGAGATGCCCCTTAGCCCAATACGCTATCTGAAATAGGAGCGACGTAAATTGAACAAATGTAATAGAATTTCGCTGAATTCATATATTAACCAAAATATAAAATGATCTAATCGGGTCTCTGATTGCCCTATCATCGAAGTTTAATAGTGCATTTTACTCGCCATTCCACGCGCTTTAAGATGCCGCCTATCCGAGTACGCTATTTGAAATAGGAGCGACGTAAATTGAACAAATGTGATAGAATTTCCCTGAATTCTTATATTAACCTTAATGTAAAATGATCTAATCGGGTCTCTGTTCGCCCTACCATTACAAGTTTAATAGTGCATTTCACTCGTCATTTCAGGCGCTTTGAGTTGCCGCTTAGCCCAATACGCTATCTGAAATAGGAGCGACGTAAATTGAACAATTGTGATAGAATTTCGCTGAATTCTTATATTAACCAAAATATAAAATGATCTAATCGGGTCTCTGATTGCCCTATCATAGAAGTTTAATAGTGCATTTTACTCGCTATTCCACGCGCTTTAAGATGCCGCCTAGCCCAGTACGCTATCTGAAATAGGTGCGACGTATGTTGAACAAATGTGATAGAATTTCGCTGAATTCTTATATTAACCAAAATATAAAATGATCTAATCGGGTCTCTGATTGCCCTATCATAGAAGTTTAATAGTGCATTTTACTCGACTTTTCTTGCGCTTTGAGATGCCGCTTAGTCCAATACGCTATCTGAAATATCAGCGACGTAAATTGAACAAATGTGAGAGAATTTCGCTGAATTATTATATTAACCAAAATATAAAATAATCTAATCGGGTCTCTGATTTCCCTATCATAGAAGTTTAGTAGTGCATTTGACTCGCCATTTCATGCGCTTTGAGATGCCGCTTAGCCCAATACGCTATCTGAAATAGGGGCGACGTAAATTGAACAAATGTGATAGAATTACTCTGAATTCTTATATTAACCGTAATATAAAATGATCTAATCGGGTCTCTGTTTGCCTTACCCTAGAAGTTTAATAGTGCATTTTACTCGCCATTTCATGCGCTTTGAGATGCCGCTTAGCCCAATACGCTATCTGAAATAGGAGCGACGTAAATTGAACAAATGTGATAGAATTTCGCTGAATTCTTAAATTAACCATAATATAAAATGATCTAATGGGGTCTCTGTTTGCCCTACCCTAGAAGTTTAATAGTGCATTTCACTCGTCATTTCATGCGCTTTGCGATGCCGCTTAGCCCAATACGCTATCTGAAATAGGAGCGACGTAAATTGAACAAATGTGATAGAATTTCGCTGAATTCTTATATTAACCAAAATATAAAATGATCTAATCGGGTCTCTGATTGCCCTATCATAGAAGTTTAATAGTGCATTTTACTCGCCATTCCACGCGCTTTAAGATGCCGCCTAGCCCAGTACGCTATCTGAAATAGGAGCGACGTATGTTGAACAAATGTGATAGAATTTCGCTGAATTCTTATATTAACCAAAATATAAAATGATCTAATCGGGTCTCTGATTGCCCTATCATAGAAGTTTAATAGTGCATTTTACTCGACATTTCTTGGGCTTTGAGATGCCGCTTAGTCCAATACGCTATCTGAAACATCAGCGACGTAAATTGAACAAATGTGAGAGAATTTCGCTGAATTATTATATTAACCATAATATAAAATAATCTAATCGGGTCTCTGATTTCCCTATCATAGAAGTTTAGTAGTGCATTTGACTCGCCATTTCATGCGCTTTGAGATGCCGCTTAGCCCAATACGCTATCTGAAATAGGGGCGACGTAAATTGAACAAATGTGATAGAATTACTCTGAATTCTTATATTAACCGTAATATAAAATGATCTAATCGGGTCTCTGTTTGCCTTACCCTAGAAGTTTAATAGTGCATTTTACTCGCCATTCATCGCGTTTTAAGATGCCGCCTAGCCCAGTACGCTAGCTGAAATAGGAACGACGTAAATTGAACAAATGTGATAGAATTTCCCTGAATACTTATATTAACCAAAATATAAAATGATGTAATCGGGTCTCTGATTGCCCTATCATAGAAGTTTAATAGTGCATTTTACTCGACATTTCTTGCGCTTTGAGATGCCGCTTAGTCCAATACGTTATCTGAAATATCAGCGACGTAAATTGAACAAATGTGAGAGAATTTCGCTGAATTATTATATTAACCAAAATATAAAATAATCTAATCGGGTCTCTGATTTCCCTATCATAGAAGTTTAGTAGTGCATTTGACTCGCCATTTCATGCGCTTTGAGATGCCGCTTAGCCCAATACGCTATCTGAAATAGGGGCGACGTAAATTGAACAAATGTGATAGAATTACTCTGAATTCTTATATTAACCGTAATATAAAATGATCTAATCGGGTCTCTGTTTGCCTTACCCTAGAAGTTTAATAGTGCATTTCACTCGCCATTTCATGCGCTTTGAGATGCCGCTTAGCCCAATACGCTATCTGAAATAGGAGCGACGTAAATTGATCAAATGTGATAGAATTTCGCTGAATTCTTAAATTAACCATAATATAAAATGATCTAATGGGGTCTCTGATTGCCCTACCCTAGAAGATTAATAGTGCATTTCACTCGCCATTTCATGCGCTTTGAGATGCCGCTTAGCCCGATACGCTATCTGACATAGGAGCGACGTAAATTGAACAAATGTGATAGAATTTCGCTGAATTCTTATATTAACCAAAATATAAAATGATCTAATCGGGTCTCTGATTGCCCTATCATAGAAGTTTAATAGTGCATTTTACTCGCCATTCCACACGCTTTAAGTTGCCGCCTAGCCCAGTACGCTATCTGAAATAGGAGCTACGTAAGTTGAACAAATGTCATAGAATTTTGCTGAATTCTTAAATTAACGATAATATAAAATGATATAATCGGGTCTCTGTTTGCCCTACCCAAGAACTTTAATAGTGCATTTCTCTCGTCATTTCATGCGCTTTGAGATGCCGCTAAGCCCAATACGCTATCTGAAATAGGAGCGACGTAAATTGAACAAATGTGATAGAATTTCCATGAAATCTTATATTAAACAAAACATAAAATGATCTAAACGGGACTCTGATTGCCCTATCATAAAAGTTTAGTAGTGCATTTTACTCGCCCTTCCACGCGCTTTAAGATGCCGCCTAGCCCAGTACACTATCTGAAATAGGAGCGACGTATGTTGAACAAATGTGATATAATTACGCTGAATTCTTATATTAACCGTAATATTAAATGATCTAATCGGGTCTCGGTTTGCCTTACCCTAGAAGTTTAATAGTGCATTTTACTCGCCATTTCTTGCGCTTTGAGATGCCGCTTAGCCCAATACGCTATCTGAAATATCAGCGACGTAAATTGAACAAATGTGAGAGAATCTCGCTGAATTCTTATATTAACCTTAATGTAAAATGATCTAATCGGGTCTCTGTTCGCCCTACCCTAGAAGATTACTAGTGCATTTCACACGTCATTTCATGCGCTTTGAGATGCCGCTTAGCCCAATACGCTATCTGAAATAGGAGCGACGTAAATTGAACAAATATGATAGAATTTCGCTGAATTCTTAATTAACCATAATATAAAATGATCTAATGGGGTCTCTGTTTGCCCTACCCTAGAAGTTTAATAGTGCATTTTACTCGTTATTTCATGCGCTTTGAGATGCCGCTTAGCACAATACGCTATCCGAAATAGGAGCGATGTAAATTGATCAAATGTGATAGAATTTCGCTGAATTCTTTTATTAACCATAACGTAAAATGATCTAATCGGGTCTCTGTTCGCCCTAGCGTAGAAGCTTAATTGTGCATTTTATTCGTCATTTCATGCGCTTTGAGATGCCGCTTAGCCCAGTACGCTATCTGAAATAGGAACGACGTAAATTGAACAAATGTGATAGAATTTCGCTGAATTCGTATATTAACCAAAATATAAAATGATCTAATCGGGTCTCTGTTTGCCCTACCCTAGAAGTTTAATAGTGCATTTGACTCGCCATTTCTCGCGCTTTGAGATGCCGCTTAGCCCAATACGCTATCTGAAATATCAGCGACGTAAATTGAACAAATCTGAGAGAATTTCGCTGAATTCTTAAATTAACCATAATATAAAATGATCTTATCGGGTCTCTGTTTGCACTACCCTAGAAGTTTAATAGTGCATTTTACTCGACATTTCTTGCGCCTTGAGATGCCGCTTAGTCCAATACGCTATCTGAAATATCAGCGACGTAAATTGAACAAATGTGAGAGAATTTCGCTGAATTCTTATATTAACCAAAATATAAAATGATCTAATCGGGTCTCTGATTGCCCTATCATAGAAGTTTAGTAGTGCATTTTACTCGCCCTTCCACGCGCTTTGAGATACCGCCTAGCCCAGTACGCTATCTGAAATAGGAGCGACGTAAGTTGAACAAATGTGATAGAATTACGCTGAATTCTTATATTAACCGTAATATAAAACGATCTAATCGGGTCTCTGTTTGCCCTACCCTAGAAGTTTAACAGTGCAGTTTACTCGTCATTTCATGCGCTTTGAGATGCCGCATAGCCCAATACGCTATCTGAAATAGGAACGACGTAAATTGAACAAATGTGATAGAATTTTTCTGAAGTCTTAAATTAACCATTATATAAAATGATCTAATCGGGTCTCTGTTTGCCCTACCCTTGAAGTTTAATAGTGCATTTTACTCGCCATTCCACGCGCTTTAAGATGCCGCCTAGCTCAGTACGCTATCTGAAATAGGAGCGACGTAAATGGAACAAATGTGTTAGAATTTCGCTGAATTATTATGTTAACCAAAATATAAAATAATCTAATCGGGTCTCTGATTTCCCTATCATAGAAGTTTAACAGTGCATTTGACTCGCCATTTCATGCGCTTTGAGATGCCGCTTAGCCCAATACGCTAACTGAAATAGGGGCGACGCAAATTGAACAAATGTGATAGAATTACTCTGAATTCTTATATTAACCGTAATATAAAATGATCTATACGGGTCTCTGTTTGCCTTACCCTAGAAGTTTAATAGTGCATTTTACTCGTCGTTTCATGCGCTTTGAGATGCCGCATAGCCCAATACGCCATCTGACATAGGAGCGACGTAAATTGAACAAATGTGATAGAATTTCGCTGAATTCTTATATTAACCTCAATGTAAAATGATCTAATCGGGTCTTTTTTCGCCCTACCTTAGAAGTTTAATAGTGCATTTCACTCGTCATTTCATGCGCTTAGAGATGCCGCTCAGCCCAATACGCTATCTGACATAGGAGCGACGTAAATTGAACAAATGTGATACAATTTCGCTGAATTCTTAAATTAACAATAATATAAAATGATCTAATGGGGTCTCTGATTGCCCTATCATAGAAGTTTAGTAGTGCATTTTACTCGCCCTTCCACGCGCTTTGAGATACCGCCTCGCCCAGTACGCTATCTGAAATAGGAGCGACGTAAGTTGAACAAATGTGATGGAATTACGCTAAATTCTTATATTAACCGTAATATAAAATGATCTAATCGGGTCTCTGTTTGCCCTACCCTAGAAGTTTAACAGTGCATTTTACTCGTCGTTTCATGCGCTTTGAGATGCCGCATAGCCCAATACGCTATCTGACATAGGAGCGACGTAAATTGAACAAATGTGATAGAATTTCGCTGAATTCTTAAATTAACCATAATATAAAATGATCTAATGGGGTCTCTGATTGCCCTACCCTAGAAGATTAATAGTGCATTTCACACGCCATTTCATGCGCTTTGAGATGCCGCTTAGCCCAATACGCTATCTGACATAGGAGCGACGTAAATTGAACAAATGTGATAGAATTTCGCTGAATTCTTATATTAACCAAAATATAAAATGATCTAATCGGGTCTCTGATTGCCCTATCATAGAAGTTTAATAGTGCATTTTACTCGCCATTCCACGCGCTTTAAGTTGCCGCCTAGCCCAGTACGCTATCTGAAATAGGAGCGACGTAAATTGAACAAATGTGACAGAATTACGCTGAATTCTTATATTAACCGTAATATAAAATGATCTAATCGGGTCTCTGTTTGCCCTACCCTAGAAGTTTAATAGTGCATTTTACTCGCCATTTCTTGCGCTTTGAGATGCCGCTTAGCCCAATACGCTATCTGAAATATCAGCGACGTAAATTGAACAAATGTGCGAGCATCTCGCTGAATTCTTATATTAACCTTAATGTAAAATGATCTAATCGGGTCTCTGTTCGCCCTACCCTAGAAGATTACTAGTGCATTTCACACGTCATTTCATGCGCTTTGAGATGCCGCTTAGCTCAATAAGCTATCTGAAATAGGAGCGACGTAAATTGGACAAATGTGATAGAATTTTTCTGAATTCTTAAATAAACCATAATATGAAATGATCTAATCGGGTCTCTGTTTGCCCTACCCTAGAGATTTAACAGTGCATTTTACTCGCCATTTCATGCGCTTTGAGATGCCGCTTAGCCGAATACGCTATCTGAAATAGGAGCGACGTAAATTAAACAAATGTGATAGAATTTTGCCGAATTCTTAAATTAACCATAATATAAAATTATGTAATCGGCTCTCTGTTAGCCCTACCCAAGAAGTTTAATAGTGCATTTCACTCGTCATTTCATGCGCTTTGAGATGCCGCGTAGCCCAATATGCTATCTGAAATAGGAGCGACGTAAATTGAACAAATGTGATAGAATTTCGCTGAATTCTTATATTCACCAAAATATAAAATGATCTAATCGGGTCTCTGATTGCCCTATCATAGAAGATTAATAGTGCAGTTTACTCTCCACTCCTCGCGCTTTAAGATGCCGCCTAGCCCAGTACGCTATCTGAAATAGGAGCGACGTAAATTGAACAAATGTGTTAGAATTTTGCTGAATTCTTAAATTAACCATAATATAAAATGATCTAATCGGGTCTCTGTTCGCCCTACCCTAGAAGTTTAATAGTGCATTTCACTCGCCATTTCATGCGCTTTGAGATGCCGCTTAGCCCAATACGCTATCTGAAATAGGAGCGACGTAAATAGAACAATTGTGATAGAATTTCGCTGAATTCTTATATTAACCAAAATATAAAATGATCTAATCGGCTCTCTGATTGCCGTATCATAGAAGTTTAGTAGTGCATTTTACTCGCCATTCTTCGCGTTTTAAGATGCCGCCTAGCCCAGTACGCTATCTGAAATAGGAGCGACGTAAGTTGAACAAATGTGATAGAATTACGCTGAATTCTTATATTAACCGTAATATAAAATGATGTAATCAGCTCTCTGTTCGCCCTACCCAAGAAGTTTAATAGTGCATTTCACTCGTCATTTCATGCGCTTTGCGATGCCGCTTAGCCCAATATGCTATCTGAAATAGGAGCGACGTAAGGTGAACAAATGTGATAGAATTACGCTGAATTCTTATATTAACCTTAACGTAAAATGTTCTAATCGGGTCTCTGTTCGCCCTACCCTAGAAGATTAATAGTGCATTTCACTCGTCATTTCATGCGCTTTGAGATGCCGCTTAGCCCAGTACGCTATCTGAAATAGGAGCGATGTAAATTGAACAAATGTGATAGAATTTCGATGAATTCTTTTATTATCTGTAATGTAAAATGATCTAATCAGGTCTCTGTTCGACTTACCCTAGAAGTTTAATAGTGCATTTTACTCGCCATTTCATGCGCTTTGAGATGCCGCTTAGCCCAATACGCTATCTGCAATAGGATCGACGTAAATTGAACAAATGTGATAGAATTTCGCTGAATTCTTAAATTAACCATAATATAAAATGATCTAAACTGGTCTCTGTTTGCCCTACCCTAGAAGTTTAATAGTGCATTTTACTCGCCATTTCTTGCGCTATGAGATACCGCTTAGCCCAATACGCTATCTGAAATAGGAGCAACGTAAATTGAACAAATGTGATAGAATTTCGCAGAATTCTTAAATTAACCATAATATAAAATGATCTAATCGGGTCTCTGTTTGCCCTACCCTAGAAGTTTAATAGTGCAGTTTACTCGCCATTTCTTGCGCTTTGAGATGCCGCTTAGCCCACTACGCTATCTGAAATAGGAGCGACGTAAATTGAACAAATGTGACAGAGTTACGCTGAATTCTTATATTAACCTTAATGTAAAATGGTCTAATCGGGTCTTTGTTCGCCCTACCCTAGAAGTTTAATAGTGCATTTCACTAGTCATTTCATGCGCTTAGAGATGCCGCTTAGCCCAATACGCTATCTGAAATAGGAGCGACGTAAATTGAACAAATGTGATAGAATTTCCCTGAAATCTTATATTAACCAAAATATAAAATGATCTAATCGGGTCTCTGATTGCCCTATCATAGAAGTTTAATAGTGCATTTTACTCGCCACTCCACGCGCTTTCAGTTGCCGCCTAGCCCAGTATGCTATCTGAAATAGGAACGACGTAAATTGAACAAATGTGATAGAATTTTGCTGAATTCTTAAATTAACCATAATATAAAATGATTTAATCGGGTCTCTGATTGCCCTACCCTAGAAGATTAATAGTGCATTTCACTCGCCATTTCATGCGCTTTGAGATGCCGCTTAGCCCAATACGCTATCTGACATAGGAGCGACGTAAATTGAACAAATGTGATAGAATTTCGCTGAATTCTTATATTAACCAAAATATAAAATGATCTAATCGGGTCTCTGATTGCCCTATCATAGAAGTTTAATAGTGCATTTTACTCGCCATTCCACGCGCTTTCAGTTGCCGCCTAGCCCAGTACGCTATCTGAAATAGGAGCTACGTAAGTTGAACAAATGTGACAGAATTACGCTGAATTCTTATATTAACCGTAATATAAAATGATCTAATCGGGTCTCTGTTTGCCCTACCCTAGAAGTTTAATAGTGCATTTTACTCGTCGTTTCATGCGCTTTGAGATGCCGCATAGCCCAATACGCTATCTGACATAGGAGCGACGTAAATTGAACAAATGTGATAGAATTTCGCTGAATTCTTAAATTAACCATAATATAAAATGATCTAATGGGGTCTCTGATTGCCCTACCCTAGAAGATTAATAGTGCATTTCACACGCCATTTCATGCGCTTTGAGATGCCGCTTAGCCCAATACGCTATCTGACATAGGAGCAACGTAAATTGAACAAATGTGATAGAATTTCGCTGAATTCTTATATTAACCAAAATATAAAATGATCTAATCGGGTCTCTGATTGCCCTATCATAGAAGTTTAATAGTGCATTTTACTCGCCATTCCACGCGCTTTATGTTGCCGGCTAGCCCAGTACGCTATCTGAAATAGGAGCTACGTAAGTTGAACAAATGTGACAGAATTACGCTAAATTCTTATATTAACCGTAATATAAAATGATCTAATCGGGTCTCTGTTTGCCCTACCCTAGAAGTTTAATAGTGCATTTTACTCGCCATTTCTTGCGCTTTGAGATGCCGCTTAGCTCGGTACGCTATCTGAAATAGGAGCGACGTAAATTGTTCAAATGTGATAGAATTTCGCTGAATTCTTTTATTAACCATAACGTAAAATGATCTAATCGGGTCTCTGTTCGCCCTAGCGTAGAAGCTTAATTCTGCATTTTATTCGTCATTTCATGCGCTTTGAGATGCCGCTTAGCCCAATACGCTATCTGAAATAGGAGCGACGTAAATTGAACAAATGTGATAGAATTTCGCTGAATTCTTATATTAACCAAAATATAAAATGATCTAATCAGGTCTCTGTTTGCCCTACCCTAGAAGTTTAACAGTGCATTTTACTCGTCATTTCATGCGCTTTGAGATGCCGCTTAGCTCAATACGCTATCTGAAATATCAGCGACGTAAATTGAACAAATGTGAGAGAATCTCGCTGAATTCTTATATTAACCTTAATGTAAAATGATCTAATCGGGTCTCTGTTCGCCCTACCCTAGAACATTACTAGTGCATTTCACACGTCATTTCATGCGCTTTGAGATGCCGCTTAGCTCAATAAGCTATCTGAAATAGGAGCGACGTAAATTGGACAAATGTGGTAGAATTTTTCTGAATTCTTAAATAAACCATAATATGAAATGATCTAATCGGGTCTCTGTTTGCCCTACCCTAGAGATTTAACAGTGCATTTTACTCGCCATTTCATGCGCTTTGAGATGCCGCTTAGCCCAATACGCTATCTGAAATAGGAGCGACGTAAATTAAACAAATGTGATAGAATTTTGCCGAATTCTTAAATTAACCATAATATAAAATGATGTAATCGGCTCTCTGCTAGCCCTACCCAAGAAGTTTAATAGTGCATTTCACTCGTCATTTCATGCGCTTTGCGATGCCGCGTAGCCCAATATGCTATCTGAAATAGGAGCGACGTAAATTGAACAAATGTGATAGAATTTCGCTGAATTCTTATATTCACCAAAATATAAAATGATCTAATCGGGTCTCTGATTGCCCTATCATAGAAGTTTAATAGTACATTTTACTCGACATTTCTTGCGCTTTGAGATGCCGCTTCGTCCAATACGCTATCTGAAATATCAGCGACGTAAATTGAACAAATGTGAGAGAATTTCGCTGAATTATTATATTAACCAAAATATAAAATAATCTAATCGGTTCTCTGATTTCCCTATCATAGAAGTTTAACAGTGCATTTGACTCGCCATTTCATGCGCTTTGAGGTGCCGCTTAGCCCAATACGCTAACTGAAATAGGGGCGACGCAAATTGAACAAATGTGATAGAATTACTCTGAATTCTTATATTAACCGTAATATAAAATGATCTATACGGGTCTCTGTTTGCCTTACCCTAGAAGTTTAATAGTGCATTTTACTCGTCGTATCATGCGCTTTGAGATGCCGCATAGCCCAATACGCCATCTGACATAGGAGCGACGTAAATTGAACAAATGTGATAGAATTTCGCTGAATTCTTATATTAACCTCAATGTAAAATGATCTAATCGGGTCTTTTTTCGCCCTACCTTAGAAGTTTAATAGTGCATTTCACTCGTCATTTCATGCGCTTAGAGATGCCGCTCAGCCCAATACGCTATCTGACATAGGAGCGACGTAAATTGAACAAATGTGATAGAATTTCGCTGAATTCTTAAATTAACCATAATATAAAATGATCTAATGGGGTCTCTGATTGCCCTACCCTAGAAGATTAATAGTGCATTTCACTCGCCATTTCATGCGCTTCGAGATGCCGCTTAGCCCAATACGCTATCTGACATAGGAGCGACGTAAATTGAACAAATGTGATACAATTTCGCTGAATTCTTAAATTAACAATAATATAAAATGATCTAATGGGGTCTCTGATTGCCCTATCATAGAAGTTTAGTAGTGCATTTTACTCGCCCTTCCACGCGCTTTGAGATACCGCCTCGCCCAGTACGCTATCTGAAATAGGAGCGACGTAAGTTGAACAAATGTGATGGAATTACGCTGAATTCTTATATTAACCGTAATATAAAATGATCTAATCGGGTCTCTGTTTGCCCTACCCTAGAAGTTTAACAGTGCATTTTACTCGTCGTTTCATGCGCTTTGAGATGCCGCATAGCCCAATACGCTATCTGACATAGGAGCGACGTAAATTGAACAAATGTGATAGAATTTCGCTGAATTCTTGTATTAACCAAAATATAAAATGATCTAATCGGGTCTCTGATTGCCCTATCATAGAAGTTTAATAGTACATTTTACTCGACATTTCTTGCGCTTTGAGATGCCGCTTCGTCCAATACGCTATCTGAAATATCAGCGACGTAAATTGAACAAATGTGAGAGAATCTCGCTGAATTCTTATATTAACCTTAATGTAAAATGATCTAATCGGGTCTCTGTTCGCCCTACCCTAGAAGATTACTAGTGCATTTCACACGTCATTTCATGCGCTTTGAGATGCCGCTTAGCTCAATAAGCTATCTGAAATAGGAGCGACGTAAATTGGACAAATGTGATAGAATTTTTCTGAATTCTTAAATAAACCATAATATGAAATGATCTAATCGGGTCTCTGTTTGCCCTACCCTAGAGATTTAACAGTGCATTTTACTCGCCATTTCATGCGCTTTGAGATGCCGCTTAGCCGAATACGCTATCTGAAATAGGAGCGACGTAAATTAAACAAATGTGATAGAATTTTGCCGAATTCTTAAATTAACCATAATATAAAATTATGTAATCGGCTCTCTGTTAGCCCTACCCAAGAAGTTTAATAGTGCATTTCACTCGTCATTTCATGCGCTTTGCGATGCCGCGTAGCCCAATATGCTATCTGAAATAGGAGCGACGTAAATTGAACAAATGTGATAGAATTTCGCTGAATTCTTATATTCACCAAAATATAAAATGATCTAATCGGGTCTCTGATTGCCCTGTCATAGAAGATTAATAGTGCAGTTTACTCTCCACTCCTCGCGCTTTAAGATGCCGCCTAGCCCAGTACGCTATCTGAAATAGGAGCGACGTAAATTGAACAAATGTGTTAGAATTTTGCTGAATTCTTAAATTAACCCATAATATAAAATGATCTAATCGGGTCTCTGTTCGCCCTACCCTAGAAGTTTAATAGTGCATTTCACTCGCCATTCATGCGCTTTGAGATGCCGCTTAGCCCAATACGCTATCTGAAATAGGAGCGACGTAAATAGAACAATTGTGATAGAATTTCGCTGAATTCTTATATTAACCAAAATATAAAATGATCTAATCGGCTCTCTGATTGCCCGTATCATAGAAGTTTAGTAGTGCATTTTACTCGCCATTCTTCGCGTTTTAAGATGCCGCCTAGCCCAGTACGCTATCTGAAATAGGAGCGACGTAAGTTGAACAAATGTGATAGAATTACGCTGAATTCTTATATTAACCGTAATATAAAATGATGTAATCAGCTCTCTGTTCGCCCTACCCAAGAAGTTTAATAGTGCATTTCACTCGTCATTTCATGCGCTTTGCGATGCCGCTTAGCCCAATATGCTATCTGAAATAGGAGCGACGTAAGGTGAACAAATGTGATAGAATTACGCTGAATTCTTATATTAACCTTAACGTAAAATGTTCTAATGGGGTCTCTGTTCGCCCTACCCTAGAAGATTAATAGTGCATTTCACTCGTCATTTCATGCGCTTTGAGATGCCGCTTAGCCCAGTACGCTATCTGAAATAGGAGCGATGTAAATTGAACAAATGTGATAGAATTTCGATGAATTCTTTTATTATCTGTAATGTAAAATGATCTAATCAGGTCTCTGTTCGACTTACCCTAGAAGTTTAATAGTGCATTTTACTCGCCATTTCATGCGCTTTGAGATACCGCTTAGCCCAATACGCTATCTGAAATAGGAGCAACGTAAATTGAACAAATGTGATAGAATTTCGCAGAATTCTTAAATTAACCATAATATAAAATGATCTAATCGGGTCTCTGTTTGCCCTACCCTAGAAGTTTAATAGTGCAGTTTACTCTCCATTTCTTGCGCTTTGAGATGCCGCTTAGCCCACTACGCTATCTGAAATAGGAGCGACGTAAATTGAACAAATGTGACAGAGTTACGCTGAATTCTTATATTAACCTTAATGTAAAATGGTCTAATCGGGTCTTTGTTCGCCCTACCCTAGAAGTTTAATAGTGCATTTCACTAGTCATTTCATGCGCTTAGAGATGCCGCTTAGCCCAATACGCTATCTGAAATAGGAGCGACGTAAATTGAACAAATGTGATAGAATTTCCCTGAAATCTTATATTAACCAAAATATAAAATGATCTAATCGGGTCTCTGATTGCCCTATCATAGAAGTTTAATAGTGCATTTTACTCGCCACTCCACGCGCTTTCAGTTGCCGCCTAGCCCAGTATGCTATCTGAAATAGGAACGACGTAAATTGAACAAATGTGATAGAATTTTGCTGAATTCTTAAATTAACCATAATATAAAATGATTTAATCGGGTCTCTGATTGCCCTACCCTAGAAGATTAATAGTGCATTTCACTCGCCATTTCATGCGCTTTCAGATGCCGCTTAGCCCAATACGCTATCTGACATAGGAGCGACGTAAATTGAACAAATGTGATAGAATTTCGCTGAATTCTTATATTAACCAAAATATAAAATGATCTAATCGGGTCTCTGATTGCCCTATCATAGAAGTTTAATAGTGCATTTTACTCGCCATTCCACGCGCTTTCAGTTGCCGCCTAGCCCAGTACGCTATCTGAAATAGGAGCTACGTAAGTTGAACAAATGTGACAGAATTACGCTGAATTCTTATATTAACCGTAATATAAAATGATCTAATCGGGTCTCTGTTTGCCCTACCCTAGAAGTTTAATAGTGCATTTTACTCGCCATTTCTTGCGCTTTGAGATGCCGCTTAGCCCAGTACGCTATCTGAAATAGGACCGACGTAAATTGAACAAATGTGATAGAATTTTGCTGAATTCTTAAATTAACCATAATATAAAATGATCTAATCGGGTCTCTGTTTGCCCTACCCTAGAAGTTTAATAGTGCATTTCACTCGTCATTTCATGCGCTTTGCGATGCCGCTAAGCCCAATAAGCTATCTGAAATAGGAGCGACGCAAATTGAACAAATGTGATAGAATTTCGCTGAATTCTTATATTAACCAAAATATAAAATGATCTAATCGGGTCTCTGATTGCCCTATCATAGAAGTTTAATAGTGCATTTTACTCGCCATTCCACGCGCTTTAAGATGCCGCCAAGCCCAGTACGCTATCTGAAATAGGAGCGACGTATGTTGAACAAATGTGATAGAATTTCGCTGAATTCTTATATTAACCAAAATATAAAATGATCTAATCGGGTCTCTGATTGCCCTATCATAGAAGTTTAATAGTACATTTTACTCGACATTTCTTGCGCTTTGAGATGCCGCTTCGTCCAATACGCTATCTGAAATATCAGCGACGTAAATTGAACAAATGTGAGAGAATTTCGCTGAATTATTATATTAACCAAAATATAAAATAATCTAATCGGGTCTCTGATTTCCCTATCATAGAAGTTTAACAGTGCATTTGACTCGCCATTTCATGCGCTTTGAGATGCCGCTTAGCCCAATACGCTATCTGAAATAGGGGCGACGTAAATTGGACAAATGTGATAGAATTTTTCTGAATTCTTAAATAAACCATAATATGAAATGATCTAATCGGGTCTCTGTTTGCCCTACCCTAGAGATTTAACAGTGCATTTTACTCGCCATTTCATGCGCTTTGAGATGCCGCTTAGCCGAATACGCTATCTGAAATAGGAGCGACGTAAATTAAACAAATGTGATAGAATTTTGCCGAATTCTTAAATTAACCATAATATAAAATTATGTAATCGGCTCTCTGTTAGCCCTACCCAAGAAGTTTAATAGTGCATTTCACTCGTCATTTCATGCGCTTTGCGATGCCGCGTAGCCCAATATGCTATCTGAAATAGGAGCGACGTAAATGAACAAATGTGATAGAATTTCGCTGAATTCTTATATTCACCAAAATATAAAATGATCTAATCGGGTCTCTGATTGCCCTATCATAGAAGATTAATAGTGCAGTTTACTCTCCACTCCTCGCGCTTTAAGATGCCGCCTAGCCCAGTACGCTATCTGAAATAGGAGCGACGTAAAGTGAACAAATGTGTTAGAATTTTGCTGAATTCTTAAATTAACCATAATATAAAATGATCTAATCGGGTCTCTGTTCGCCCTACCCTAGAAGTTTAATAGTGCATTTCACTCGCCATTTCATGCGCTTTGAGATGCCGCTTAGCCCAATACGCTATCTGAAATAGGAGCGACGTAAATAGAACAATTGTGATAGAATTTCGCTGAAATCTTATATTAACCAAAAATATAAAATGATCTAATCGGCTCTCTGATTGCCGTATCATAGAAGTTTAGTAGTGCATTTTACTCGCCATTCTTCGCGTTTTAAGATGCCGCCTAGCCCAGTACGCTATCTGAAATAGGAGCGACGTAAGTTGAACAAATGTGATAGAATTACGCTGAATTCTTATATTAACCGTAATATAAAATGATGTAATCAGCTCTCTGTTCGCCCTACCCAGAAGTTTAATAGTGCATTTCACTCGTCATTTCATGCGCTTTGCGATGCCGCTTAGCCCAATATGCTATCTGAAATAGGAGCGACGTAAGGTGAACAAATGTGATAGAATTACGCTGAATTCTTATATTAACCTTAACGTAAAATGTTCTAATCGGGTCTCTGTTCGCCCTACCCTAGAAGATTAATAGTGCATTTCACTCGTCATTTCATGCGCTTTGAGATGCCGCTTAGCCCAGTACGCTATCTGAAATAGGAGCGATGTAAATTGAACAAATGTGATAGAATTTCGATGAATTCTTTTATTATCTGTAATGTAAAATGATCTAATCAGGTCTCTGTTCGACTTACCCTAGAACTTTAATAGTGCATTTTACTCGCCATTTCATGCGCTTTGAGATGCCGCTTAGCCCATACGCTATCTGCAATAGGATCGACGTAAATTGAACAAATGTGATAGAATTTCGCTGAATTCTTAATTAACCATAATATAAAATGATCTAAACTGGTCTCTGTTTGCCCTACCCTAGAAGTTTAATAGTGCATTTTACTCGCCATTTCTTGCGCTATGAGATACCGCTTAGCCCAATACGCTATCTGAAATAGGAGCAACGTAAATTGAACAAATGTGATAGAATTTCGCAGAATTCTTAAATTAACCATAATATAAAATGATCTAATCGGGTCTCTGTTTGCCCTACCCTAGAAGTTTAATAGTGCAGTTTACTCGCCATTTCTTGCGCTTTGAGATGCCGCTTAGCCCACTACGCTATCTGAAATAGGAGCGACGTAAATTGAACAATGTGACAGAGTTACGCTGAATTCTTATATTAACCTTAATGTAAAATGGTCTAATCGGGTCTTTGTTCGCCCTACCCTAGAAGTTTAATAGTGCATTTCACTAGTCATTTCATGCGCTTAGAGATGCCGCTTAGCCCAATACGCTATCTGAAATAGGAGCGACGTAAATTGAACAAATGTGATAGAATTTCCCTGAAATCTTATATTAACCAAAATATAAAATGATCTAATCGGGTCTCTGATTGCCCTATCATAGAAGTTTAATAGTGCATTTTACTCGCCACTCCACGCGCTTTCAGTTGCCGCCTAGCCCAGTATGCTATCTGAAATAGGAACGACGTAAATTGAACAAATGTGATAGAATTTTGCTGAATTCTTAAATTAACCATAATATAAAATGATTTAATCGGGTCTCTGATTGCCCTACCCTAGAAGATTAATAGTGCATTTCACTCGCCATTTCATGCGCTTTGAGATGCCGCTTAGCCCAATACGCTATCTGACATAGGAGCGACGTAAATTGAACAAATGTGATAGAATTTCGCTGAATTCTTATATTAACCAAAATATAAAATGATCTAATCGGGTCTCTGATTGCCCTATCATAGAGTTTAATAGTGCATTTACTCGCCATTCCACGCGCTTTCAGTTGCCGCCTAGCCCAGTACGCTATCTGAAATAGGAGCTACGTAAGTTGAACAAATGTGACAGAATTACGCTGAATTCTTATATTAACCGTAATATAAAATGATCTAATCGGGTCTCTGTTTGCCCTACCCTAGAAGTTTAATAGTGCATTTTACTCGCCATTTCTTGCGCTTTGAGATGCCGCTTAGCCCAGTACGCTATCTGAAATAGGACCGACGTAAATTGAACAAATGTGATAGAATTTTGCTGAATTCTTAATTAACCATAATATAAAATGATCTAATCGGGTCTCTGTTGCCCTACCCTAGAAGTTTAATAGTGCATTTCACTCGTCATTTCATGCGCTTTGCGATGCCGCTAAGCCCAATAAGCTATCTGAAATAGGAGCGACGCAAATTGAACAAATGTGATAGAATTTCGCTGAATTCTTATATTAACCAAAATATAAAATGACTAATCGGGTCTCTGATTGCCCTATCATAGAAGTTTAATAGTGCATTTTACTCGCCATTCCACGCGCTTTAAGATGCCGCCAAGCCCAGTACGCTATCTGAAATAGGAGCGACGTATGTTGAACAATGTGATAGAATTTCGCTGAATACTTATATTAACCAAAATATAAAATGATCTAATCGGGTCTCTGATTGCCCTAACATAGAAGTTTAATAGTACATTTTACTCGACATTTCTTGCGCTTTGAGATGCCGCTTCGTCCAATACGCTATCTGAAATATCAGCGACGTAAATTGAACAAATGTGAGAGAATTTCGCTGAATTTTATATTAACCAAAATATAAAATAATCTAATCGGGTCTCTGATTTCCCTATCATAGAAGTTTAACAGTGCATTTGACTCGCCATTTCATGCGCTTTGAGATGCCGCTTAGCCCAATACGCTATCTGAAATAGGGGCGACGCAAAATGAACAAATGTGATAGAATTACTCTGAATTCTGATATTAACCGTATATAAAATGATCTATACGGGTCTCTGTTTGCCTTACCCTAGAAGTTTAATAGTGCATTTTACTCGCCATTTCATGCGCTTTGAGATGCCGCTTAGCCCAATACGCTATCTGACATAGGAGCGACGTAAATTGAACAAATGTGATAGAATTTCGCTGAATTCTTATATTAACCAACATATAAAATGATCTAATCGGGTCTCTGATTTCCCTATCATAGAAGTTTAGTAGTGCATTTGACTCGCCATTTCATGCGCTTTGAGATGCCGCTTAGCCCAATACGCTATCTGAAATAGGGGCGACGTAAATTGAACAAATGTGATAGAATTACTCTGAATTCTTATATTAACCGTAATATAAAATGATCTAATCGGCTCTCTGATTGCCGTATCATAGAAGGTTAGTAGTGCATTTTACTCGCCATTCTTCGCGTTTTAAGATGCCGCCTAGTCCAGTACGCTATCTGAAATAGGAGCGACGTAAGTTGAGCAAATGTGATAGAATTACGCTGAATTCTTATATTAAGCGTAATATAAAATGATGTAATCAGCTCTCTGTTCGCCCTACCCAAGAAGTTTAATAGTGCATTTCACTCGTCATTTCATGCGCTTTGCGATGCCGCTTAGCCCAATATGCTATCTGAAATAGGAGCGACGTAAGGGTAACAAATGTGATAGAATTACGCTGAATTCTTATATTAACCTTAACGTAAATGTTCTAATCGGGTCTCTGTTCGCCCTACCCTAGAAGATTAATAGTGCATTTCACTCGTCATTTCATGCGCTTTGAGATGCCGCTTAGCCCAGTACGCTATCTGAAATAGGAGCGATGTAATTGAACAAATGTGATAGAATTTCGATGAATTCTTTTATTATCTGTAATGTAAAATGATCTAATCAGGTCTCTGTTCGACTTACCCTAGAAGTTTAATAGTGCATTTTACTCGCCATTTCATGCGCTTTGAGATGCCGCTTAGCCCAATACGGTAATCTGCAATAGGATCGACGTAAATTGAACAAATGTGATAGAATTTCGCTGAATTCTTAAATTAACCCATAATATAAAATGATCTAAACTGGTCTCTGTTTGCCCTACCCTAGAAGTTTAATAGTGCATTTTACTCGCCATTTCTTGCGCTATGAGATACCGCTTAGCCCAATACGCTATCTGAAATAGGAGCAACGTAAATTGAACAAATGTGATAGAATCTCGCAGAATTCTTAAATTAACCATAATATAAAATGATCTAATCGGGTCTCTGTTTGCCCTACCCTAGAAGTTTAATAGTGCAGTTTACTCGCCATTTCTTGCGCTTTGAGATGCCGCTTAGCCCACTACGCTATCTGAAATAGGAGCGACGTAAATTGAACAAATGTGACAGAGTTACGCTGAATTCTTATATTAACCTTAATGTAAAATGGTCTAATCGGGTCTTTGTTCGCCCTTCCCTAGAAGTTAATAGTGCATTTCACTAGTCATTTCATGCGCTTAGAGATGCCGCTTAGCCCAATACGCTATCTGAAATAGGAGCGACGTAATTGAACAAATGTGATAGAATTTCCCTGAAATCTTATATTAACCAAAATATAAAATGATCTAATCGGGTCTCTGATTGCCCTATCATAGAAGTTTAATAGTGCATTTTACTCGCCACTCCACGCGCTTTCAGTTGCCGCCTAGCCCCAGTATGCTATCTGAAATAGGAACGACGTAAATTGAACAAATGTGATAGAATTTTGCTGAATTCTTAATTTAACCATAATATAAAATGATTTAATCGGGTCTCTGATGTGCCCTACCCTAGAAGATTAATAGTGCATTTCACTCGCCATTTCATGCGCTTTGAGATGCCGCTTAGCCCAATACGCTATCTGACATAGGAGCGACGTAAATTGAACAAATGTGATAGAATTTCGCTGAATTCTATATTAACCAAAATATAAAATGATCTAATCGGGGTCTCTGATTGCCCTATCATAGAAGTTTAATAGTGCATTTACTCGCCATTCCACGCGCTTTCAGTTGCCGCCTAGCCCAGTACGCTATCTGAAATAGGAGCTACGTAAGTTGAACAATGTGACAGAATTACGCGAATTCTTATATTAACCGTAATATAAAATGATCTAATCGGGTCTCTGTTTGCCCTACCCTAGAAGTTTAATAGTGCAGTTTACTCGCCATTTCTTGCGCTTTGAGATGCCGCTTAGCCCATTACGCTACTGAAATAGGACCGACGTAAATTGAACAAATGTGATAGAATTTTGCTGAATTCTTAAATTAACCATAATATAAAATGATCTAATCGGGTCTCTGATTGCCCTACCCTAGAAGTTTAATAGTGCATTTCACTCGTCATTTCATGCGCTTTGCGATGCCGCTAAGCCCAATAAGCTATCTGAAATAGGAGCGACGAAAATTGAACAAATGTGATAGAATTCGCTGAATTCTTATATTAACCAAAATATAAATGATCTAATCGGGTCTCTGATTGCCCTATCATAGAAGTTTAATAGTGCATTTTACTCGCCATTCCACGCGCTTTAAGATGCCGCCAAGCCCAGTACGCTATCTGAAATAGGAGCGACGTATGTTGAACAAATGTGATAGAATTTCGCTGAATTCTTATATTAACCAAAATATAAAATGATCTAATCGGGTCTCTGATTGCCCTATCATAGAAGTTTAATAGTACATTTTACTCGACATTTCTTGCGCTTTGAGATGCCGCTTCGTCCAATACGCTATCTGAAATATCAGCGACGTAAATTGAACCAAATGTGAGAGAATTTCGCTGAATTATTATATTAACCAAAATATAAAATAATCTAATCGGGTCTCTGATTCCCTATCATAGAAGTTTAACAGTGCATTTGACTCGCCATTTCATGCGCTTTGAGATGCCGCTTA
>CAKAJE020001604.1:0-70038 GCA_916610135.2 Macropis europaea
TTTGTTTAATTTACGTCGCTCCTATTTCAGATAGCGTATTGGGCGAAGCGGCATCTTAAAGCACATGAAATGGTGACTAAAATGCACTATTAAACTTCTAGGGTGGGGCAAGCAGAGACCCGATTAGATCATTCTATATTATGGTTAATTTAAGAATTCAGCAAAATTCTATCACATTCGTTCAATTTAGGTCACTCCTATTTCAGATAGCGTACTGGGATAGGCGGCATCTTAAAGCGCGTGGAATGCCGAGTAAAATCCACTATTAAACTTCTAGGCTAGGGCGAACAGAGACCAGATTAGATCATTTTACATTCTGGTTAATAAAATAATTCAGCGAAATTCTATCACCTTTGTTCAACTTTCGTCGCTCCTATTTCAGATAGCGTATTGGGCTAAGCGGCATCTCAAAGCGCATGAAATGGCGAGTAAAATGCACTATTAAACTTCTAGGGTAGGGCAAACAGAGACCCGATTAGATCATTTTATATTACGGTTAATATAAGAATTCAGCGTAATTCTATCACATTTGTTCAACTAACGTCGCTCCTATTTCAGGTAGCGCACTGGGCTAGGCGGCATCACAAAAGCGCGTGGAATGGCGAGTAAAATGCACTATTAAACTTCTAGGATAAGGCAAACAGAGACCCGATTAGATCATTTTATATTACGGTTAATATAAGAATTCAGCGAAATTCTATCACATTTGTTCAATTTACGTCGCTCCTATTTCAGATAGCTTATTGGGCTAAGCGGCATCTGAAGGCGCATGAAATGGCGAGTAAAATGCACTATTAAACTTCAATGATAGGGCAATCAGAGACCCGATTAGATCATTTTATATTTTGGTTAATATAAGAATTCAACGAAATTCTATCACATTTGTTCAATTTACGTCGCTTCTGTTACAGATAGCTTATTGGGCTTAGCGGCATCTCAAAGCGCACGAAATGACGAGTGAAATGCACTATTAAACTTCTAGGGTAGGGCAAACAGAGACCCGATTAGGTTATTTTATATTATGGTTAATTTAAGAATTCAGCGAAATTCTATCACATTTGTTCAATTTACGTCGCTCCTATTACAGGTAGCTTATTGGGCTCAGCGGCATCTCAAAGCGCATGAAATGACGAGTGAAATGCACTATTAAACTTCTAGGCTAGGGCGAACAGAGACCCGAGCAGATCATTTTACATTATGGTTAATAAAAGAATTCAGCGAAATTCTATCACATTTGTTCAACTTACGTCGCTCCTATTTCAGATAGCGTATTGGGCTAAGCGGCATCTCAAAGCGCATGAAATGGCGAGTGAAATGCACCATTACACTTCTATGGTAGGGCGAACAGAGACCAGATTAGATCATTTTACATTCTGGGTAATAAAATAATTCAGCGAAATTCTATCACCTTTGTTCAACTTTCGTCGCTCCTATTTCAGATAGCGTATTGGGCTAAGCGGCATCTCAAAGCGCATGAAATGGCGAGTAAAATGCACTATCAAACTTCTAGGGTAGGGCAAACAGAGACCCGATTAGATCATTTTATATTATGGTTAATTTAAGAATTCAGCAAAATTCTATCACATTTGTTCAACTTACGTCGCTCCTATTTCAGGTAACGTACTGGGCTAGGCGGCATCTTAAAGCGCGTGAAATGGCGAGTAAAATGCACTATTAAACTTCTAGGATAAGGCAAACAGAGACCCGATTAGATCATTTTATATTTTGGATAATATAAGAATTCAGCGAAATTCTATCACATTTGTTCAATTTACGTCGCTCCTATTTCAGATAGCTTATTGGGCAAAGCGGCATCTCAAAGCGCAAGAAATGGCGAGTAAAATGCAGTATTAAACTTCTAGGGTAGGGCAACCAGAGACCCGATTAGATCATTTTATGTTATGGTTAATTTAAGAATTGAGCGAAATTCTATCACATTTGTTCAACTTACGTCGCTCCTAATTTAGATTGCGTACTGGGCTAGGCGGCATCTTAAAGCGCGTGGAATGGCGAGTAAAATGCACTGCTAAACTTCTATGATAGGGCAATCAGAGACCCGATTAGATCATTTTATATTTTGGTTAATATAAGAATTCAGCGAAATTCTATCACATTTGTTCAACGTACGTCGCTCCTATTTCAGATAGCGTATTGGGATAAGCGGCATCGAAAAGCGCATGAAATGGCGAGTAAAATGCACAATTAAACTACTAGGGTAGGGCAAACAGAAACCCGATTAGATCATTTTATATTGTGGTTAATTTAAGAATTCAGCAAAATTCTATCACATTTGTTCAATTTACGTCGCTCCTATTTCAGATAGCGTATTGGGCTAAGCGGCATCTCAAAGCGCATGAAATGGCCAGTAAAATGCACTATCAAACTTCTAGGATAAGCCAACAGAGACCCGATTAGATCATTTTATATTACGGTTAATATAAGAATTCAGCGTAATTCTATCACAATTGTTCAATTTACGTCGCTCCTATTTCAGATAGCGCACTGGGCTAGGCGGCGTCTTAAAGCGCGTGGAATGGCGAGTAAAATGCACTATTAAACTTCTAGGATAAGGCAAACAGAGACCCGATTAGATCATTTTATATTACGGTTAATATAAGAATTGAGCGAAATTCTATCACATTTGTTCAATTTACGTCGCTCCTATTTCAGATAGCTTATTGGGCTAAGCGGCATCTGAAGGCGCATGAAATGGCGAGTAAAATGCACTATTAAACTTCAATGATAGGGCAATCAGAGACCCGATTAGATCATTTTATATTTTGGTTAATATAAGAATTCAACGAAATTCTATCACATTTGTTCAATTTACGTCGCTTCTATTACAGATAGCTTATTGGGCTTAGCGGCATCTCAAAGCGCATGAAATGACGAGTGAAATGCACTATTAAACTTCTAGGGTAGGGCAAACAGAGACCCGATTAGGTTATTTTATATTATGGTTAATTTAAGAATTCAGCGAAATTCTATCACATATGTTCTATTTACGTCGCTCCTAGTACAGGTAGCTTATTGGGCTCAGCGGCATCTCAAAGCGCATGAAATGACGAGTGAAATGCACTATTAAACTTCTAGGCTAGGGCGAACAGAGACCCGAGCAGATCATTTTACATTATGGTTAATAAAAGAATTCAGCGAAATTCTATCACATTTGTTCAACTTACGTCGCTCCTATTTCAGATAGCGTATTGGGCTAAGCGGCATCTCAAAGCGCATGAAATGGCGAGTGAAATGCACCATTAGACTTCTATGGTAGGGCGAACAGAGACACGATTAGATCATTTTATATTTTGGTTAATATAAGAATTCAGTGAAATTCTATCACATTTGTTCAATTTACGTCGCTCCCATTTCAGATAGCGCATTGGGCTAAGCGGCATCTCAAAGCGCATGAAATGGCGAGTAAAATGCAATACTAAACTTCTAGGATAAGGCAGACAGAGACCCGATTAGATCATTTTATATTACGGTTAATATAAGAATTCAGCGTAATTCTATCACATTTGTTTAACTTACGTCGCTCCTAATTTAGATAGCGTACTGGGCTAGGCGGCATCTTAAAGCGCGTGGAATGGCGAGTAAAATGCACTGTTAAACTTCTATGATAGGGCAATCAGAGACCCGATTAGATCATTTTATATTTTGTTTAATATAAGATTTCAGGGAAATTCTATCACATTTGTTCAATTTACGTCGCTCCTATTACAGATAGCTTATTGGGCTTAGCGGCATCTCAAAGCGCATGGAATGACGAGTGAAATGCACTATTAAACTTCTAGGGTAGGGCAAACAGTCACGCGATTAGATCATTTTATATTATGGTTAATTTAAGAATTCAGCAAAATTCTATCACATTTGTTCAATATACGTCGCTCCTATTTCAGATAGCGTATTGGGGTAAGCGGCATCTCAAAGCGCATGAAATGGCGAATGAAATGCGCTATTAAACTTCTAGGCTAGGGCGAACAGAGACCCGATTAGATCATTTTACAATATGGTTCATAAACGAATTCAGCGTAATTCTATCACATTTGTTCAACGTACGTCGCTCCTATTTCAGATAGCGTACTGGGCTAGGCGGCATCTTAAAGCGCGTGGAATGGCGGGTAAAATGCACTGTTAAACTTCTATGATAGGGCTATCAGAGACCCGATTAGATCATTTTATATTTTGGTTAATATAAGAATTCAGCGAAATTCTATCACATTTGTTCAATTTACGTCGCTCCTATTTCAGATAGCTTATTGGGCTAAGCGGCATCTCAAAGTGCATGAAATGACGAGTAAAATGCCCTATTAAACTTCTAGGATAGGGCAAACAGAGACCGGATAAGATCATTTTATATTATGGTTAATTTAAGAATTCAGCGAAACTCTATCATATTTGTTCAATTTACGTCGCTCCTATTTCAGATAGCGTATTGGGCTAAGCGGCATCTCAATGCGCATGAAATGGCGAGTAAAATGCACTATTAAACTTCTAGGATAAGGCAAACAGAGACCCGATTAGATCATTTTATATTACGGTTAATATAAGAATTCAGCGTAATTCTATCACATTTGTTCAACTTACGTCGCTCCTATTTCAGATAGCGTATTGGGCTAGGCGGCATCTTAAAGCGCGTGGAATGGCGAGTAAAATGCACTATTAAACTACTATGATAGGGCTATCAGAGACCCGATTTGATCATTTTATATTTTGGTTAATATAAGAATCCAGCGAAATTCTATCACATTCGTTCAATTTACGACGCTCCTATTTCAGATAGCGCATTGGGCTAAGCGGCATCTCATAGAGCATGAAATGGCGAGTAAAATGCACTGTTAAACTTCTAGGGTAGGGCAAACAGAGACCCGATTAGATCATTTCATATTATGGTTTATTTAAGAATTCAGAAAAATTCTATCACATTTGTTCAATTTACGTCGCTCCTATTTCAGATAGCGTATTGGGGTAAGCGGCATCTCAAAGCGCATGAAATGGCGAATAAAATGCGCTATTAAACTTCTAGGCTAGGGCGAACAGAGACCCGATTAGATCATTTTACAATATGGTTCATAAAAGAATTCAGCGTAATTCTATCACATTTGTTCAACGTACGTCGCTCCTATTTCAGATAGCGTACTGGGCTGGGCGGCATCTTACAGCGCGTGGAATGGCGGGTAAAATGCACTATTAAACTTCTATGATAGGGCTATCAGAGACCCGATTAGATCATTTTATATTTTGGTTAATATGAGAATTCAGCGAAATTCTATCACATTTGTTCAACTGACGTCGCACCTATTTCAGATAGCGTATTGGGCTAAGCGGCATCTCAAAGCGCATGAAATGACGAGTGAAATGCACTATTAATCTTCAAGGGTAGGGCGAACAGAGACCCGATTAGAACATTTTACATTAAGGTTAATATAAGAATTCAGCGAAATTCTCTCACATTTGTTCAATTTACGTCGCTGATATTTCAGATAGCGTATTGGGCAAAGCGGCACCTCAAAGCGCAAGAAATGGCGAGTAAAATGCACTATTAAACTTCTAGGGTAGGGCAAACAGAGACCCGATTAGATCATTTTATGTTGTGGTTAATTTAAGAATTCAGCGAAATTCTATCACATTTGTTCAATTTACGTCGCTCCAATTTCAGATAGCGTACTGGGCTAGGCGGCATCTTAAAGCGTGTGGAAAGGCGAGCTAAATGCACTATTAAACTTCTATGATAGGGCAATCAGGGACCCGACTAGATCATTTTATATTTTGGTTAATATAAGAATTCAGCGAAATTCTATCACATTTGTTCAATTTACGTCGCTCCTATTTCAGATAGCTTATTGGGCTAAGCGGCATCTCAAAGCGCATGAAATGACGAGTGAAATGCACTATTAAACTTCTAGGGTAGGGCAAACAGAGACCCGATTAGATCATTTTATATTATGGTTAATTTAAGAATTCTGAAAAATTCTATCACATTTGTTCAATTTACGTCGCTCCTATTTCAGATAGCGTACTGGGCTAGGCGGAATCTTAAAGCGCAAGAAATGGCGAGTAAAATGCACTATTAAACTTCTAGGGTAGGGCAAACAGAGACCCGATTAGATCATTTTATATTATGGTTAATTTAAGAATTCAGCCAAATTCTATCACATTTGTTCAATTTAGGTCGCTCCTATTGCAGATATCGTATTGGGCTAAGCGGCATCTCAAAGCGCATGAAATGGCGAGTAAAATGAACTGCTAAACTTCTAGGGTAGGGCGAACAAAGGCCCGATTAGATCATTTTACATTAAGGTTAATATAAGAATTCAGGGAAATTCTATTACATTTGTTCAATTTACGTCGCTCCTATTTCAGATAGCGGATTGGGCTAAGCGCCATCTCAAAGCGCATGAAATTGCGAGTGAAATGCACTATTAAACTTCTAGGGTAGGGCGGACAGAGACCCGATTAGATCATTTTCCATTAAGGTTAATATAAGTATTCAGGGAAATTCTATCACATTTGTTCAATTTACGTCGCTCCTATTTCAGATAGCGTATTGGGCTAAGCAGCATCTCCAAGCCCATGAAATGGCGAGTCAAATGCACTGTTAAACTTCTAGGGTAGGGCAAACAGAGACCCGATTAGATCATTTCATATTATGGTTTATTTAAGAATTCAGAAAAATTCTATCACATTTGTTCAATTTACGTCGCTCCTATTTCAGATAGCTTATTGGGCAAAGCTGCATCTCAAAGTGCATGAAATGGCGAGTAAAATGCACTGCTAAACTTGTAGGGTAGGGCAAACAGGGACCCGATTAGATCATTTCATATTATGGTTTATTTAAGGATTCAGAAAAATTCTATCACATTTGTTCAATTTACGTCGCTCCTATTTCAGATATCGTATTGGGCTAAGCGGCATCTCAAAGTGCATGAAATGGCGAGTAAAATGCACTGCTAAACTTGTAGGGTAGGGCAAACAGGGACCCGATTAGATCATTTTATATTATCGTTAATTCAAGATGTCAGCAAAATTCTATCACATTTGTTCAATTTACGTCGCTCCAATTTCAGATAGCGTACTGGGCTAGGCGGCATCTTAAAGCGCATGAAATGACGAGTGAAATGCACTATTAAACTACTATGATAGGGCAATCAGAGACCCGACTAGATCATTTTATATTTTGGTTAATATAAGAATTCAGCGAAATTCTATCACAATTGTTCAATTTACGTCGCTCCTATTTCAGATAGCGTATTGGGCTAAGCGCCATCTCAAAGCGCATGAAATGGCAAGTAAAATGCACTATTAAACTTCTAGGGTAGGGCAAACAGAGACCCGATTAGATCATTTTATATTATGGTTAATTTAAGAATTCAGCGAAACTCTATCATATTTATTCAATTTACGTCGCTCCTATTTCAGATAGCGTACTGTGCTAGGCGGAATTTTAAAGCGCGTGGATTGGCGAGTAAAATGCACTATTAAACTTCTATGATAGGGCAATCAGAGACCCGATTAGATCATTTTATATTTTGGTTAACATAAGAATTCAGCGTAATTCTATCACATTTGTTCAATTTACGTCGCTGATATTTCAGATAGCGTATTGGGCTAAGCGGCATCTCAATGCGCATGAAATGGCCAGTAAAATGCACTATTAAACTTCTAGGATAATGCAAACAGAGACCCGATTAGATCATTTTATATTACGGTTAATATAAGAATTCAGCGTAATTCTATCACATTTGTTCAACTTACGTCGCTCCAATTTCAGATAGCGTACTGGGCTAGGCGGCATCTCAAAGCGCATGAAATGGCGAGTAAAATGCACTATTAAACTTCTAGGGTAGGGCAAACAGAGACCCGATTAGATCATTTTATATTATGGTTAATTTAAGAATTCAGCCAAATTCTATCACATTTGTTCAATTTACGTCGCTCCTATTTCAGATAGCGTACTGGGCTAGGCGGAATTTTAAAGCGCGTGGATTGGCGAGTAAAATGCACTATTAAACTTCTATGATAGGGCAATCAGAGACCCGATTAGATCATTTTATATTTTGGTTAATATAAGAATTCAGCGTAATTCTATCACATTTGTTCAATTTACGTCGCTGATATTTCAGATAGCGTATTGGGCTAAGCGGCATCTCAATGCGCAAGAAAGGGCGAGTGAAATGCACTATAAGACTTCTATGGTAGGGCGAACAGAGACCCGATTAGATCATTTTACATTGAGGTTAATATAAGAATTCACGGAAATTCCATCACATTTGTTCAATTTACGTCGCTCCTATTTCAGATAGCGTATTGGTCTATGCGGCATCTCAAAGCGCATGAAATGGCGAGTAAAATGCACTGTTAAACTTCTAGAGTAGGGCAAACAGAGACCCGATTAGATCATTTTATGTTACGGTTAATATAAGAATGCAGCGTAATTCTATCACATTTGTTCAAGTTACGTCGCTCCTAATTCTGATAGCGTACTGGGCTAGGCGGCATCTTAAAGCGCGTGGAATGGCGAGTAAAATGCACTACTAATCTTCTATGATAGAGCAATCAGAGACCCGATTAGATCATTTTATATTTTGTTTAATATAAGATTTCAGGGAAATTCTATCACATTTGTTTAATTTACGTCGCTCCTATTTCAGATAGCGTATTGGGCGAAGCGGCATCTCAAAGCGCATGAAATGGCGACTAAAATGCACTATTAAACTTCTAGGGTAGGGCATGCAGCGACCCGATTAGATCATTTTATATTATGGTTAATTTAAGAATTCAGCAAAATTCTGTCACATTCGTTCAATTTAGGTCGCTCCTATTTCAGATAGCGTATTGGGCTAAGCGGCATCTCAAAGCGCATGAATTGGCGAGTAAAATGCAATACTAAACTTCTAGGATAAGGCAAACAGAGACCCGATTAGATCATTTTATATTACGGTTAATACAAGAATTCAGCGTAATTCTATCACATTTGTTCAACTTACGTCGCTCCTAATTTAGATAGCGTACTGGGCTAGGCGGCATCTTAAAGCGCGTGGAATGGCGAGTAAACTGCACTGCTAAACTTCTATGATAGGGCAATCAGAGACCCGATTAGATCATTTTATATTTTGTTTAATATAAGATTTCAGGGAAATTCTATCACATTTGTTCAATTTACGTCGCTCATATTTCGGATAGCGTACTGGGCTAAGCGGCATCGCAAAGCGCATGAAATGGCGAGAAAATGCACTATTAGATTTCTATGGTAGGGCGTACAGAGACCCGATTAGATCATTTTATATTATGGTTAATGTAAGAATTCAGCAAAATTCTATCACATTTGTTCAATTTACGTAGCTCCTATTTCAGACAGCGTATTGGGCTAAGCGGCATCTCAAAGCGCATGAAATGGCGAGTAAAATGCACTATTAGATTTCTATGGTAGGGCGTACAGAGACCCGATTAGATCATTTTATATTATGGTTAATTTAAGAATTCAGCAAAATTCTATCACATTTGTTCAATGTACGTCGCTCCTATTTCGGATAGCGTACTGGGCTAGGCGGCACCCTAAAGCGCGCGGAGTGGCGAGTAAAATGCACTATTAATCTTCTATGATAGGGCAATCGGAGACCCGATTAGATCATTTTATATTTTGGTTAATATAAGAATTCAGCGAAATTCAATCACAATTGTTCTATTTACGTCGCTCGTATTTGAGATAGCTTATTGTGCTTAGCGGCATCTCAAAGCGCATGAAATGACGAGTGAAATGCACTATTAAACTTCTAGGGTAGGGCAAACAGAGACCCGATTAGATCATTTTATATTTTGGTTAATATAAGAATTCAGCGAAATTCTATCACATTTGTTCAATTTACGTCGCTCATATTTCAGATAGCGTATTGCACTAAGCGGCATCTCAAAGCGCATGAAATGGCGAGTAAAATGCACTCGTAAACTTCTAGGCTAGGGCAAACAGAGACCCGAGTAGATCATTTTATATTACGGTTAATTTAAGAATTAAGCAAAATTCTATCACATTTGTTCAACTTACGTCGCTCGTATTTCAGATAGCGTATTGGGCTAAGCGGCATCGCAAAGCGCATGAAATGGCGAGAAAATGCACTATTAGATTTCTATGGTAGGGCGTACAGAGACCCGATTAGATCATTTTATATTACGGTTAATTTAAGAATTCAGCAAAATTCTATCACATTTGTTCAATTTACGTGGCTCCTATTTCAGATACCGTACTGGGCTCGGCGGCATCTTAAAGCGCGTGGAATGGAGAGTGAAATGCACTATTAGACTTCTATGGTAGGGCGAACAGAGACCCGATTAGATCATTTTATATTATGGTTAATTTAAGAATTCAGCGAAATTCTATCACATTTGTTCAATTCACGTCGCTCCTATTTCAGATAGCGTATTGGGCTAAGCGGCATCTCAAAGCGCATGAAATGGCGAGTAAAATGCACTATTAAACTTCTAGGATAAGGCAAACAGAGACCCGATTAGATCATTTTATATTACGGTTAATATAAGAATTCAGTGAAATTCTATCACATTTGTTTAATTTACGTCGCTCCTATTTCAGATAGCGTATTGGGCAAAGCGGCATCTCAAAGCGTATGAAATGGCGAATAAAATGCACTATTAAAGTTCTAGGCTACGGCGAACAGAGATCCGATTAGATCATTTTACATTATGTTTAATAAAAGAATTCAGCGAAATTCTATCACATTTGTTCAACTTATATCGCTCCTATTTCAGATAGCGTATTAGGCTAAGCGGCATCTCAAAGCGCATGAAATGACGAGTAAAATGCACTATTAAAGTTCTAGGGTAGGGCAAACAGAGACCCGATTAGATCAATTTATATTGTGGTTAATTTAAGAATTGAGCGAAATTCTATCACATTTGTTCAATTTACGTCGCTCCTATTTCAGATAGCGTACTAGGCTAGGCGGCATCCTAAAGCGCGTGGAATGGCGAGTAGAATGCACTACTAAACTTCTATGATAGCGCAATCAGAGACCCGATTAGATCATTTTATATTTTGTTTAATATAAGATTTCAGGGAAATTCTATCACATTTGTTCAAGTTACGTCGCTCCTATTTCAGATAGCGTATTGGGCGAAGCGGCATCTCAAAGCGCATGAAATGGAGAGTGAAATGCACTATTAGACTTCTATGGTAGGGCGAACAGAGACCCGATTAGATCATTTTATATTATGGTTAATTTAAGAATTCAGCGAAATTCTATCACATTTGTTCAACTTACGTCGCTCCTATTTCAGATAGCGTATTGGGATAAGCGGCATCTCAAAGCGCATGAAATGGCGAGTAAAATGCACAATTAAACTATTAGGGTAGGGCAAACAGAGACCCGATTAGATCATTTTATGTTATGGTTAATTTAAGAATTGAGCGAAATTCTATCACATTTGTTCAACTTACGTCGCTCCTAATTTAGATAGCGTACTGGGCTAGGCGGCATCTTAAAGCGCGTGGAATGGCGAGTAAAATGCACTGCTAAACTTCTATGATAGGGCAATCAGAGACCCGATTAGATCATTTTATATTTTGTTTAATATAAGATTTCAGGGAAATTCTATCACATTTGTTTAATTTACGTCGCTCCTATTTCAGATAGCGTATTGGGCGAAGCGGCATCTTAAAGCACATGAAATGGTGACTAAAATGCACTATTAAACTTCTAGGGTGGGGCAAGCAGAGACCCGATTAGATCATTCTATATTATGGTTAATTTAAGAATTCAGCAAAATTCTATCACATTCGTTCAATTTAGGTCGCTCCTATTTCAGATAGCGTACTGGGATAGGCGGCATCTTAAAGCGCGTGGAATGCCGAGTAAAATCCACTATTAAACTTCTAGGCTAGGGCGAACAGAGACCAGATTAGATCATTTTACATTCTGGTTAATAAAATAATTCAGCGAAATTCTATCACCTTTGTTCAACTTTCGTCGCTCCTATTTCAGATAGCGTATTGGGCTAAGCGGCATCTCAAAGCGCATGAAATGGCGAGTAAAATGCACTATTAAACTTCTAGGGTAGGGCAAACAGAGACCCGATTAGATCATTTTATATTATGGTTAATTTAAGAATTGAGCGAAATTCTATCACATTCGTTCAATTTACGTCGCTCCTATTTCAGATAGCGTATTGGGCAAAGCGGCATCTCAAAGCGCATGAAATGAGGAGTAAAATGCACTATTAAACTTCTAGGGTAGGGCAAGCAGAGACTCGATTAGATCATTTTATATTATGGTTAATTTAAGAATTCAACAAAATTCTATCACATTCGTTCAATTTAGGTCGCTCCTAGTTCAGATAGCGTATTGGGCTAAGCGGCATCTCAAAGCGCATGAAATGGCGAGTGAAATGCACTATATGACTTCTATGGTAGGGCGAACAGAGACCCGATTAGATCATTTTACATTGAGGTTAATATACGAATTCACAGAAATTCTATCACATTTGTTCAATTTACGTCGCTCCTATTTCAGATAGCGTATTGGGCAAAGCGGCATCTCAAAGCGCATGAAATGAGGAGTAAAATGCACTATTAAACTTCTAGGCTAGGGCGAACAGAGACCAGATTAGATCATTTTACATTCTGGTTAATATAAGAATTCAGCGAAATTCTATCACATTTGTTCAACTTACGTCGCTCATATTTCAGATAGCGTACTGGGCTAGGCGGCATCTTAAAGCGCGTGGAATGGCGAGTAAAATGCACTACTAATCTTCTATGATAGGGCAATCAGAGACCCGATTAGATCATTTTATATTTTGTTTAATATAAGATTTCAGGGAAATTCTATCACATTTGTTCAATTTACGTCGCTCCTATTTCAGATAGCGTCCTGGGCTAAGCGGCATCTAAAAGCGCATGAAATGGCGAGTATAATGCACTATTATGCTTCTAGGATAAGGCAAACAGAGACCCGATTAGGTCATTTTATATTACGGTTAATATAAGAATTCAGCGTAATTCTATCACATTTGTTCAACTTACGTCGTTCCTATTTCAGATAGCGTACTGGGCTAGGCGGCATCTTAAAGCGCATGGAATGGCGAGTAAAGTGCACTATTAATCTTCTATGATAGGGCAATCAGAGACCCGATTAGATCATTTTATATATTGGTTAATATAAGAATTCAACGAAATTCTATCACATTTGTAAAATTTACGTCGCTCCTATTACAGATAGCTTACTGGGCTTAGCGGCATCTCAATGCGCATGGAATGACGAGTGAAATGCACTATTAAACTTCTAGGGTAGGGCAAACAGTGACGCGATTAGATCATTTTATATTATGGTTAATTTAAGAATTCAGCAAAATTCTATCACATTTGCTCAATTTACGTCGCTCCTATTTCAGATAGCGTATTGGGCTAAGCGGTATCTCAAAGCGCATGAAATGGCGAGTAAAATGCAATACTAAACTTCTAGGATAAGGCAAACAGAGACCCGATTAGATTATTTTATATTACGGTTAATATAAGAATTCAGCGTAATTCTATCACATTTGTTCAACTTACGTCGCTGCTAATTTAGATAGCGTACTGGGCTAGGCGGCATCTTAAAGCGCGTGGAATGGCGAGTAAAATGCACTGCTAAACTTCTATGATAGGGCAATCAGAGACCCGATTAGATCATTTTATATTTTGTTTAATATAAGATTTCAGGGAAATTCTATCACATTTGTTTAATTTACGTCGCTCCTATTTCAGATAGCGTATTGGGCGAAGCGGCATCTCAAAGCGCATGAAATGGCTAGTAAAATTCACAATTAAACTAATAGGGTAGGGCAAACAGAGGCCCGATTAGATCATTTTATATTGTGGTTAATTTAAGCATTCAGCAAAATTCTATCACATTTGTTCAATTTACGTCGCTCCTATTTCAGATAGCGTATTGAGCTAAGCGGCATCTCAAAGCGCATGAAATGGCGAGTAAAATGCACTATCAAACTTCTAGGATAAGGCAAACAGAGACCCGATTAGATCATTTTATATTATGGTTAATTTAAGAATTGAGCGAAATTCTATCACATTCGTTCAATTTACGTCGCTCCTATTTCAGATAGCGTATTGGGCAAAGCGGCATCTCAAAGCGCATGAAATGACGAGTAAAATGCACTATTAAACTTCTAGGGTAGGGCAAGCAGAGACTCGATTAGATCATTTTATATTATGGTTAATTTAAGAATTCAACAAAATTCTATCACATTCGTTCAATTTAGGTCGCTCCTAGTTCAGATAGCGTATTGGGCTAAGTGGCATCTCAAAGCGCATGAAATGGCGAGTGAAATGCACTATATGACTTCTATGGTAGGGCGAACAGAGACCCGATTAGATCATTTTACATTGAGGTTAATATAAGAATTCACAGAAATTCTATCACATTTGTTCAATTTACGTCGCTCCTATTTCAGATAGCGTATTGGGCTATGCGGCATCTCAAAGCGCATGAAATGGCGAGTAAAATGCACTGTTAAACTTCTAGGGTAGGGCAAAGAGAGACCCGATTAGATCATTTGTTATTATGGTTAATATAAGAATTCAGCGAAATTCTATCACATTTGTTCAACTTACGTCGCTCATATTTCAGATAGCGTACTGGGCTAGGCGGCATCTTAAAGCGCGTGGAATGGCGAGTAAAATGCACTACTAATCTTCTATGATAGGGCAATCAGAGACCCGATTAGATCATTTTATATTTTGTTTAATATAAGATTTCAGGGAAATTCTATCACATTTGTTCAATTTACGTCGCTCCTATTTCAGATAGCGTATTGGGCTAAGCGGCATCTCAAAGCGCATGAAATGGAGAATAAAATGCACTATTAAACTTCTAGGCTTGGGAGAACAGAGACCCGATTAGATCATTTTACATTATGGTTCATAAAAGAATTCAGCGAAACTCTATCACATTTTTTCAACTTACGTCGCTCCTATTTCAGATAGCGTATTGGGCTAACGGGCATCTCAAAGCGCATGAAATGGCGAATAAAATGCACTCTTAAACTTCTAGGCTAGGGCGAACAGAGACCCGATCAGATCATTTTACATTATGGTTAATAAAAGAATTCAGCGAAATTCTATCACATTTGTTCAACTTACGTCGCTCCTATTCCAGATAGCGTATTGGGCTAAGCGGCATCTCAAAGCGCATGAAATGGCGAGTAAAATGCAATACTAAACTTCTAGGATAAGGCAAACAGAGACCCGATTAGATTATTTTATATTACGGTTAATATAAGAATTCAGCGTAATTCTATCACATTTGTTCAACTTACGTCGCTGCTAATTTAGATAGCGTACTGGGCTAGGCGGCATCTTAAAGCGCGTGGAATGGCGAGTAAAATGCACTGCTAAACTTCTATGATAGGGCAATCAGAGACCCGATTAGATCATTTTATATTTTGTTTAATATAAGATTTCAGGGAAATTCTATCACATTTGTTTAATTTACGTCGCTCCTATTTCAGATAGCGTATTGGGCGAAGCGGCATCTCAAAGCGCATGAAATGGCTAGTAAAATTCACAATTAAACTAATAGGGTAGGGCAAACAGAGGCCCGATTAGATCATTTTATATTGTGGTTAATTTAAGCATTCAGCAAAATTCTATCACATTTGTTCAATTTACGTCGCTCCTATTTCAGATAGCGTATTGAGCTAAGCGGCATCTCAAAGCGCATGAAATGGCGAGTAAAATGCACTATCAAACTTCTAGGATAAGGCAAACAGAGACCCGATTAGATCATTTTATATTATGGTTAATTTAAGAATTGAGCGAAATTCTATCACATTCGTTCAATTTACGTCGCTCCTATTTCAGATAGCGTATTGGGCAAAGCGGCATCTCAAAGCGCATGAAATGACGAGTAAAATGCACTATTAAACTTCTAGGGTAGGGCAAGCAGCGACCCGATTAGATCATTTTATATTATGGTTAATTTAAGAATTCAGCAAAATTCTATCACATTCGTTCAATTTAGGTCGCTCCTATTTCAGATAGCGTATTGGGCTAAGCGGCATCTCAAAGCGCATGAAATGGCGAGTGAAATGCACTATAAGACTTCTATGGTAGGGCGAACAGAGACCCGATTAGATCATTTTACATTGAGGTTAATATAAGAATTCACGGAAATTCTATCACATTTGTTCAATTTACGTCGCTCCTATTTCAGATAGCGTATTGGGCTATGCGGCATCTTAAAGCGCATGAAATGGCGAGTAAAATGCACTGTTAAACTTCTTGGGTAGGGCAAACAGAGACCCGATTAGATCATTTGTTATTATGGTTAATATAAGAATTCAGCGAAATTCTATCACATTTTTTCAACTTACGTCGCTCCTATTTCAGATAGCGTATTGGGCTAACGGGCATCTCAAAGCGCATGAAATGGCGAATAAATTGCACTCTTAAACTTCTAGGCTAGGGCGAACAGAGACCCGATCAGATCATTTTACATTATGGTTAATAAAAGAATTCAGCGAAATTCTATCACATTTGTTCAACTTACGTCGCTCCTATTCCAGATAGCGTATTGGGCTCAGCGGCATCTCAAAGCGCATGAAATGGCGAGTAACATGCACTATTAAACTTCTAGGGTAGGGCAAACAGATACCCGATTAAATCATTTTATATTATGGTTAATTTAAGATGTCAGCAAAATTTTATCACATTTGTTCAATTTACGTCGCTCCTATTTCAGATAGCGTACTGGGCTAGGCGGCATCTTAAAGCGCGTGGAATGGCGAGTAGAATGCACTACTAAACTTCTATGATAGGGCAATCAGGGACCCGATTAGATCATTTTATATTTTGGTTAATATAAGAATTCAGCGAAATTCTATCACATTTGTTCAATTTACGTCGCTCGTATTTCAGATAGCGTATTGGGCTAAGCGGCATCTCAAAGCGCATGAAATGGCGAGGAAAATGCACTATTAAACGTCTAGGGTAGGGCAAACAGAGACCCGATTAGATCATTTTATGTTATGGTTAATTTAAGAACTCAGCAAAATTCTATCACATTTGTTCAATTTACGTCGCTGCTATTTCAGATAGCGTACTGGGCTAGGCGGCAACTTAAAGCGCGTGGAATGGCGTGTAAAACGCACTATTAAACTTCTATGATAGGGCAATCAGTGACCCGAGTAGATCATTTTATATTTTTTTTAATATAAGATTTCAGGGAAAGTCTATCACATTTGTTTAATTTACGTCGCTCCTATTTCAGATAGCGTATTGGGCGAAGCGGCATCTCAAAGCGCATGAAATGGCGAGTAAAATGCACAATTAAACTAATAGGGTAGGGCAAACAGAGACCCGATTAGATCATTTTATATTGTGGTTAATTTAAGCATTCAGCAAAATTCTATCACATTTGTTCAATTTACGTCGCTCCTATTTCAGATAGCGTATTGAGCTAAGCGGCATCTCAAAGCGCATGAAATGGCGAGTAAAATGCACTATCAAACTTCTAGGATAAGGCAAACAGAGACCCGATTAGATCATTTTATATTATGGTTAATTTAAGAATTCAACAAAATTCTATCACATTCGTTCAATTTAGGTCGCTCCTATTTCAGATAGCGTACTGGGCTAGGCGGCATCTTAAAGCTCGTGGAATGGCGAGTAAAATGCACTACTAATCTTCTATGATAGGGCAATCAGAGACCCGATTAGATCATTTTATATTTTGTTTAATATAAGATTTCAGGGAAATTCTATCACATTTGTTCAATTTACGTCGCTCCTATTTCAGATAGCGTATTGGGCTAAGCGGCATCTCAAAGCGCATGAAAGGGCGAGTGAAATGCACTATAAGACATCTATGGTAGGGCGAACAGAGACCCGATTAGATCATTTTACATTGAGGTTAATATAAGAATTCACGGAAATTCCATCACATTTGTTCAATTTACGTCGCTCCTATTTCAGATAGCGTATTGGGCTATGCGGCATCTCAAAGCGCATGAAATGGCGAGTAAAATGCACTGTTAAACTTCTAGAGTAGGGCAAACAGAGACCCGATTAGATCATTTTATATTACGGTTAATATAAGAATGCAGCGTAATTCTATCACATTTGTTCAAGTTACGTCGCTCCTAATTCTGATAGCGTACTGGGCTATGCGGCATCTTAAAGCGCGTGGAATGGCGAGTAAAATGCACTACTAATCTTCTATGATAGAGCAATCAGAGACCCGATTAGATCATATTATATTTTGTTTAATATAAGATTTCAGGGAAATTCTATCACATTTGTTTAATTTACGTCGCTCCTATTTCAGATAGCGTATTGGGCGAAGCGGCATCTCAAAGCGCATGAAATGGCGACTAAAATGCACTATTAAACTTCTAGGGTAGGGCAAGCAGCGACCCGATTAGATCATTTTATATTATGGTTAATTTAAGAATTCAGCAAAATTCTATCACATTCGTTCAATTTAGGTCGCTCCTATTTCAGATAGCGTATTCGGCTAAGCGGCATCTCAAAGCGCATGAAATGGCGAGTGAAATGCACTATAAGACTTCTATGGTAGGGCGAACAGAGACCCGATTAGATCATTTTACATTGAGGTTAATATAAGAATTCACGGAAATTCTATCACATTTGTTCAATTTACGTCGCTCCTATTTCAGATAGCGTATTGGGCTATGCGGCATCTCAAAGCGCATGAAATGGCGAGTAAAATGCACTGTTAAACTTCTAGGGTAGGGCAAACAGAGACCCGATTAGATCATTTTATATTACGGTTAATATAAGAATGCAGCGTAATTCTATCACATTTGTTCAAGTTACGTCGCTCCGATTTCAGATAGCGTACTGGGCTAGGCGGCATCTTAAAGCGCGTGGAATGGCGAGTAAAGTGCACTACTAAACTTCTATGGTAGTTCGAACAGAGACCCGATTAGATCATTTTATATTATGGTTAATTTAAGAATTCAGCAAAATTCTATCACTCTTGTTCAATTTACGTCGCTCGTATTTCAGATAGCGTACTGGGCTAGGCGGCATCTTAAAGCGCGTGGAATGGCGAGTAAAATGCACTATTAAACTTCTAGGCTAGGGCGAACAGAGACCCGATCAGATCATTTTACATTATGGTTAATAAAAGAATTCAGCGAAATTCTATCACATTTGTTCAACTTACGTCGCTCCTATTTTAGATAGCGTATTGGGCTAAGCGGCATCTCAAAGCGCATGAAATGACGAGTGAAATGCACTATTAAACTTCTAGGATAAGGCAAACAGAGACCCGATTAGATCATTTTATAATACGGTTAATATAAGAATTCAGCGTAATTCTATCACATTTGTTCAATTTACGTCGCTCCTATTTCAGATAGCGTATTGTGCTAAGCGGCATCTCAAAGCGCATGAAATGGCGAGTGAAATGCACTATTAGACTTCTATGGTAGGGCGAACAGAGACCCGATTAGATCATTTTACATTAAGGTTAATATAAGAATTCAGGGAAATTCTATCACATTTGTTCAATTTACGTCGCTCCTATTCCAGTTAGCGTATTGGGCTATGCGGCACCTTAAAGCACATGAAATGGCGAGTAAAATGAACTATTAAACTTCTATGATAGGGCAAACAGAGACCCGATTATATCATTTTATATTACGGTTAATATAAGAATTCAGCGTAATTCTATTACATTTGTTCAACTTACGTCGCTCCTATTTCAGGTAGCGTACTGGGCTAGGCGGCATCTTAAAGCGCGTGGAATGGCGAGTGAAATGCACTATTAGACTTCTATGGTAGGGCGAACAGAGACCCGATTAGATCATTTTATATTATGGATAATTTAAGAATTCAGCGAAATTCTATCACATTTGTTCAAGTTACGTCGCTCCTAATTCTGATAGCGTATTGGGCTAAGCGGTATCTCAAAGCGCATGAAATGGCGAGTAAAATGCAATACTAAACTTCTAGGATAGGGCAATCAGAGACCCGATTAGATCATTTTATATTTTGTTTAATATAAGATTTCAGGGAAATTCTATCACATTTGTTTAATTTACGTCGCTCCTATTTCAGATAGCGTATTGGGCGAAGCGGCATCTCAAAGCGCATGAAATGGCGAGTAAAATGCACAATTAAACTTATAGGGTAGGGCAAACAGAAACCCTATTAGATCATTTTATATTGTGGTTAATTTAAGCATTCAGCAAAATTCTATCACATTTGTTCAATTTACGTCGCTCCTATTTCAGATAGCGTATTGGGCTAAGCGGCATCTCAAAGCGCATGAAATGGCGAGTAAAATGCACTATCAAACTTCTAGGATAAGGCAAACAGAGACCCGATTATATCATTTTATATTATGGTTAATTTAAGAATTGAGCGAAATTCTATCACATTCGTTCAATTTACGTCGCTCCTATTTCAGATAGCGTATTGGGCAAAGCGGCATCTCAAAGCGCATGAAATGCCGAGTAAAATGCACTAGTAAACTTCTAGGGTAGGGCAAGCAGAGACTCGATTAGATCATTTTATATTATGGTTAATTTAAGAATTCAACAAAATTCTATCACATTCGTTCAATTTAGGTCGCTCCTATTTCAGATAGCGTATTGGGCTAAGCGGCATCTCAAAGCGCATGAAATGACGAGTGAAATGCACTATTAAACTTCTAGGATAAGGCAAACAGAGACCCGATTAGATCATTTTATAATACGGTTAATATAAGAATTCAGCGTAATTCTATCACATTTGTTCAATTTACGTCGCTCCTATTTCAGATAGCGTATTGTGCTAAGCGGCATCTCAAAGCGCATGAAATGGCGAGTGAAATGCACTATTAGACTTCTATGGTAGGGCGAACAGAGACCCGATTAGATCATTTGTTATTATGGTTCATAAAAGAATTCAGCGAAACTCTATCACATTTTTTCAACTTACGTCGCTCCTATTTCAGATAGCGTATTGGGCTAACGGGCATCTCAAAGCGCATGAAATGGCGAATAAAATGCACTCTTAAACTTCTAGGGTAGGGCAAACAGATACCCGATTAAATCATTTTATATTATGGTTAATTTAAGATGTCAGCAAAATTTTATCACATTTGTTCAATTTACGTCGCTCCTATTTCAGATAGCGTACTGGGCTAGGCGGCATCTTAAAGCGCGTGGAATGGCGAGTAGAATGCACTACTAAACTTCTATGATAGGGCAATCAGAGACCCGATTAGATCATTTTATATTTTGTTTAATATAAGATTTCAGGGAAATTCTATCACATTTGTTCAATTTACGTCGCTCCTATTTCAGATAGCGTATTGGGCTAAGCGGCATCTCAAAGCGCATGAAAGGGCGAGTGAAATGCACTATAAGACTTCTATGGTAGGGCGAACAGAGACCCGATTAGATCATTTTACATTGAGGTTAATATAAGAATTCACGGAAATTCCATCACATTTGTTCAATTTACGTCGCTCCTATTTCAGATAGCGTATTGGTCTATGCGGCATCTCAAAGCGCACGAAATGGCGAGTAAAATGCACTGTTAAACTTCTAGAGTAGGGCAAACAGAGACCCGATTAGATCATTTTATATTACGGTTAATATAAGAATGCAGCGTAATTCTATCACATTTGTTCAAGTTACGTCGCTCCTAATTCTGATAGCGTACTGGGCTAGGCGGCATCTTAAAGCGCGTGGAATGGCGAGTAAAATGCACTACTAATCTTCTATGATAGAGCAATCAGAGACCCGATTAGATCATTTTATATTTTGTTTAATATAATATTTCAGGGAAATTCTATCACATTTGTTTAATTTACGTCGCTCCTATTTCAGATAGCGTATTGGGCGAAGCGGCATCTCAAAGCGCATGAAATGGCGACTAAAATGCACTATTAAACTTCTAGGGTAGGGCATGCAGCGACCCGATTAGATCATTTTATATTATGGTTAATTTAAGAATTCAGCAAAATTCTGTCACATTCGTTCAATTTAGGTCGCTCCTATTTCAGATAGCGTATTGGGCTAAGCGGCATCTCAAAGCGCATGAATTCGCGAGTAAAATGCAATACTAAACTTCTAGGATAAGGCAAACAGAGACCCGATTAGATCATTTTATATTACGGTTAATACAAGAATTCAGCGTAATTCTATCACATTTGTTCAACTTACGTCGCTCCTAATTTAGATAGCGTACTGGGCTAGGCGGCATCTTAAAGCGCGTGGAATGGCGAGTAAACTGCACTGCTAAACTTCTATGATAGGGCAATCAGAGACCCGATTAGATCATTTTATATTTTGTTTAATATAAGATTTCAGGGAAATTCTATCACATTTGTTCAATTTACGTAGCTCCTATTTCAGATAGCGTATTGGGCTAAGCGGCATCTCGAAGCGCATGAAATGGCGAGTAAAATGCACTATTAGATTTCTATGGTAGGGCGTACAGAGACCCGATTAGATCATTTTATATTATGGTTAATTTAAGAATTCAGCAAAATTCTATCACATTTGTTCAATTTACGTAGCTCCTATTTCAGACAGCGTATTGGGCTAAGCGGCATCTCAAAGCGCATGAAATGGCGAGTAAAATGCACTATTAGATTTCTATGGTAGGGCGTACAGAGACCCGATTAGATCATTTTATATTACGGTTAATTTAAGAATTCAGCAAAATTCTATCACATTTGTTCAATTTACGTGGCTCCTATTTCAGATACCGTACTGGGCTCGGCGGCATCTTAAAGCGCGTGGAATGGAGAGTGAAATGCACTATTAGACTTCTATGGTAGGGCGAACAGAGACCCGATTAGATCATTTTATATTATGGTTAATTTAAGAATTCAGCGAAATTCTATCACATTTGTTCAATTCACGTCGCTCCTATTTCAGATAGCGTATTGGGCTAAGCGGCATCTCAAAGCGCATGAAATGGCGAGTAAAATGCACTATTAAACTTCTAGGATAAGGCAAACAGAGACCCGATTAGATCATTTTATATTACGGTTAATATAAGAATTCAGTGAAATTCTATCACATTTGTTTAATTTACGTCGCTCCTATTTCAGATAGCGTATTGGGCAAAGCGGCATCTCAAAGCGTATGAAATGGCGAATAAAATGCACTATTAAAGTTCTAGGCTACGGCGAACAGAGATCCGATTAGATCATTTTACATTATGTTTAATAAAAGAATTCAGCGCAATTCTATCACATTTGTTCAACTTATATCGCTCCTATTTCAGATAGCGTATTAGGCTAAGCGGCATCTCAAAGCGCATGAAATGACGAGTAAAATGCACTATTAAAGTTCTAGGGTAGGGCAAACAGAGACCCGATTAGATCAATTTATATTGTGGTTAATTTAAGAATTGAGCGAAATTCTATCACATTTGTTCAATTTACGTCGCTCCTATTTCAGATAGCGTACTAGGCTAGGCGGCATCCTAAAGCGCGTGGAATGGCGAGTAGAATGCACTACTAAACTTCTATGATAGCGCAATCAGAGACCCGATTAGATCATTTTATATTTTGTTTAATATAAGATTTCAGGGAAATTCTATCACATTTGTTCAAGTTACGTCGCTCCTATTTCAGATAGCGTATTGGGCTAAGCGGCATCTCAAAGCGCATGAAATGGCGAGTAAAATGCAATACTAAACTTCTAGGATAAGGCAAACAGAGACCCGATTAGATCATTTTATATTTTGGTTAATATAGGAATTCAGCGAAATTCTATCACATTTGTTCAACTTACGTCGCTCCTATTTCAGATAGCGTATTGGGATAAGCGGCATCTCAAAGCGCATGAAATGGCGAGTAAAATGCACAATTAAACTATTAGGGTAGGGCAAACAGAGACCCGATTAGATCATTTTATGTTATGGTTAATTTAAGAATTGAGCGAAATTCTATCACATTTGTTCAACTTACGTCGCTCCTAATTTAGATAGCGTACTGGGCTAGGCGGCATCTTAAAGCGCGTGGAATGGCGAGTAAAATGCACTGCTAAACTTCTATGATAGGGCAATCAGAGACCCGATTAGATCATTTTATATTTTGTTTAATATAAGATTTCAGGGAAATTCTATCACATTTGTTTAATTTACGTCGCTCCTATTTCAGATAGCGTATTGGGCGAAGCGGCATCTTAAAGCACATGAAATGGTGACTAAAATGCACTATTAAACTTCTAGGGTGGGGCAAGCAGAGACCCGATTAGATCATTCTATATTATGGTTAATTTAAGAATTCAGCAAAATTCTATCACATTCGTTCAATTTAGGTCGCTCCTATTTCAGATAGCGTACTGGGATAGGCGGCATCTTAAAGCGCGTGGAATGCCGAGTAAAATCCACTATTAAACTTCTAGGCTAGGGCGAACAGAGACCAGATTAGATCATTTTACATTCTGGTTAATAAAATAATTCAGCGAAATTCTATCACCTTTGTTCAACTTTCGTCGCTCCTATTTCAGATAGCGTATTGGGCTAAGCGGCATCTCAAAGCGCATGAAATGGCGAGTAAAATGCACTATTAAACTTCTAGGGTAGGGCAAACAGAGACCCGATTAGATCATTTTATATTACGGTTAATATAAGAATTCAGCGTAATTCTATCACATTTGTTCAACTAACGTCGCTCCTATTTCAGGTAGCGCACTGGGCTAGGCGGCATCACAAAAGCGCGTGGAATGGCGAGTAAAATGCACTATTAAACTTCTAGGATAAGGCAAACAGAGACCCGATTAGATCATTTTATATTACGGTTAATATAAGAATTCAGCGAAATTCTATCACATTTGTTCAATTTACGTCGCTCCTATTTCAGATAGCTTATTGGGCTAAGCGGCATCTGAAGGCGCATGAAATGGCGAGTAAAATGCACTATTAAACTTCAATGATAGGGCAATCAGAGACCCGATTAGATCATTTTATATTTTGGTTAATATAAGAATTCAACGAAATTCTATCACATTTGTTCAATTTACGTCGCTTCTGTTACAGATAGCTTATTGGGCTTAGCGGCATCTCAAAGCGCACGAAATGACGAGTGAAATGCACTATTAAACTTCTAGGGTAGGGCAAACAGAGACCCGATTAGGTTATTTTATATTATGGTTAATTTAAGAATTCAGCGAAATTCTATCACATTTGTTCAATTTACGTCGCTCCTATTACAGGTAGCTTATTGGGCTCAGCGGCATCTCAAAGCGCATGAAATGACGAGTGAAATGCACTATTAAACTTCTAGGCTAGGGCGAACAGAGACCCGAGCAGATCATTTTACATTATGGTTAATAAAAGAATTCAGCGAAATTCTATCACATTTGTTCAACTTACGTCGCTCCTATTTCAGATAGCGTATTGGGCTAAGCGGCATCTCAAAGCGCATGAAATGGCGAGTGAAATGCACCATTACACTTCTATGGTAGGGCGAACAGAGACCAGATTAGATCATTTTACATTCTGGGTAATAAAATAATTCAGCGAAATTCTATCACCTTTGTTCAACTTTCGTCGCTCCTATTTCAGATAGCGTATTGGGCTAAGCGGCATCTCAAAGCGCATGAAATGGCGAGTAAAATGCACTATCAAACTTCTAGGGTAGGGCAAACAGAGACCCGATTAGATCATTTTATATTATGGTTAATTTAAGAATTCAGCAAAATTCTATCACATTTGTTCAACTTACGTCGCTCCTATTTCAGGTAACGTACTGGGCTAGGCGGCATCTTAAAGCGCGTGAAATGGCGAGTAAAATGCACTATTAAACTTCTAGGATAAGGCAAACAGAGACCCGATTAGATCATTTTATATTTTGGATAATATAAGAATTCAGCGAAATTCTATCACATTTGTTCAATTTACGTCGCTCCTATTTCAGATAGCTTATTGGGCAAAGCGGCATCTCAAAGCGCAAGAAATGGCGAGTAAAATGCAGTATTAAACTTCTAGGGTAGGGCAACCAGAGACCCGATTAGATCATTTTATGTTATGGTTAATTTAAGAATTGAGCGAAATTCTATCACATTTGTTCAACTTACGTCGCTCCTAATTTAGATAGCGTACTGGGCTAGGCGGCATCTTAAAGCGCGTGGAATGGCGAGTAAAATGCACTGCTAAACTTCTATGATAGGGCAATCAGAGACCCGATTAGATCATTTTATATTTTGGTTAATATAAGAATTCAGCGAAATTCTATCACATTTGTTCAACGTACGTCGCTCCTATTTCAGATAGCGTATTGGGATAAGCGGCATCGAAAAGCGCATGAAATGGCGAGTAAAATGCACAATTAAACTACTAGGGTAGGGCAAACAGAAACCCGATTAGATCATTTTATATTGTGGTTAATTTAAGAATTCAGCAAAATTCTATCACATTTGTTCAATTTACGTCGCTCCTATTTCAGATAGCGTATTGGGCTAAGCGGCATCTCAAAGCGCATGAAATGGCCAGTAAAATGCACTATCAAACTTCTAGGATAAGCCAACAGAGACCCGATTAGATCATTTTATATTACGGTTAATATAAGAATTCAGCGTAATTCTATCACATTTGCTCAACTTACGTCGCTCCTATTTCAGGTAGCGCACTGGGCTAGGCGGCGTCTTAAAGCGCGTGGAATGGCGAGTAAAATGCACTATTAAACTTCTAGGATAAGGCAAACAGAGACCCGATTAGATCATTTTATATTACGGTTAATATAAGAATTGAGCGAAATTCTATCACATTTGTTCAATTTACGTCGCTCCTATTTCAGATAGCTTATTGGGCTAAGCGGCATCTGAAGGCGCATGAAATGGCGAGTAAAATGCACTATTAAACTTCAATGATAGGGCAATCAGAGACCCGATTAGATCATTTTATATTTTGGTTAATATAAGAATTCAACGAAATTCTATCACATTTGTTCAATTTACGTCGCTTCTATTACAGATAGCTTATTGGGCTTAGCGGCATCTCAAAGCGCATGAAATGACGAGTGAAATGCACTATTAAACTTCTAGGGTAGGGCAAACAGAGACCCGATTAGGTTATTTTATATTATGGTTAATTTAAGAATTCAGCGAAATTCTGTCACATATGTTCTATTTACGGCGCTCCTAGTACAGGTAGCTTATTGGGCTCAGCGGCATCTCAAAGCGCATGAAATGACGAGTGAAATGCACTATTAAACTTCTAGGCTAGGGCGAACAGAGACCCGAGCAGATCATTTTACATTATGGTTAATAAAAGAATTCAGCGAAATTCTATCACATTTGTTCAACTTACGTCGCTCCTATTTCAGATAGCGTATTGGGCTAAGCGGCATCTCAAAGCGCATGAAATGGCGAGTGAAATGCACCATTAGACTTCTATGGTAGGGCGAACAGAGACACGATTAGATCATTTTATATTTTGGTTAATATAAGAATTCAGTGAAATTCTATCACATTTGTTCAATTTACGTCGCTCCCATTTCAGATAGCGCATTGGGCTAAGCGGCATCTCAAAGCGCATGAAATGGCGAGTAAAATGCAATACTAAACTTCTAGGATAAGGCAGACAGAGACCCGATTAGATCATTTTATATTACGGTTAATATAAGAATTCAGCGTAATTCTATCACATTTGTTTAACTTACGTCGCTCCTAATTTAGATAGCGTACTGGGCTAGGCGGCATCTTAAAGCGCGTGGAATGGCGAGTAAAATGCACTGTTAAACTTCTATGATAGGGCAATCAGAGACCCGATTAGATCATTTTATATTTTGTTTAATATAAGATTTCAGGGAAATTCTATCACATTTGTTCAATTTACGTCGCTCCTATTACAGATAGCTTATTGGGCTTAGCGGCATCTCAAAGCGCATGGAATGACGAGTGAAATGCACTATTAAACTTCTAGGGTAGGGCAAACAGTCACGCGATTAGATCATTTTATATTATGGTTAATTTAAGAATTCAGCAAAATTCTATCACATTTGTTCAATATACGTCGCTCCTATTTCAGATAGCGTATTGGGGTAAGCGGCATCTCAAAGCGCATGAAATGGCGAATGAAATGCGCTATTAAACTTCTAGGCTAGGGCGAACAGAGACCCGATTAGATCATTTTACAATATGGTTCATAAACGAATTCAGCGTAATTCTATCACATTTGTTCAACGTACGTCGCTCCTATTTCAGATAGCGTACTGGGCTAGGCGGCATCTTAAAGCGCGTGGAATGGCGGGTAAAATGCACTGTTAAACTTCTATGATAGGGCTATCAGAGACCCGATTAGATCATTTTATATTTTGGTTAATATAAGAATTCAGCGAAATTCTATCACATTTGTTCAATTTACGTCGCTCCTATTTCAGATAGCTTATTGGGCTAAGCGGCATCTCAAAGTGCATGAAATGACGAGTAAAATGCCCTATTAAACTTCTAGGATAGGGCAAACAGAGACCGGATAAGATCATTTTATATTATGGTTAATTTAAGAATTCAGCGAAACTCTATCATATTTGTTCAATTTACGTCGCTCCTATTTCAGATAGCGTATTGGGCTAAGCGGCATCTCAATGCGCATGAAATGGCGAGTAAAATGCACTATTAAACTTCTAGGATAAGGCAAACAGAGACCCGATTAGATCATTTTATATTACGGTTAATATAAGAATTCAGCGTAATTCTATCACATTTGTTCAACTTACGTCGCTCCTATTTCAGATAGCGTATTGGGCTAGGCGGCATCTTAAAGCGCGTGGAATGGCGAGTAAAATGCACTATTAAACTACTATGATAGGGCTATCAGAGACCCGATTTGATCATTTTATATTTTGGTTAATATAAGAATCCAGCGAAATTCTATCACATTCGTTCAATTTACGACGCTCCTATTTCAGATAGCGCATTGGGCTAAGCGGCATCTCATAGAGCATGAAATGGCGAGTAAAATGCACTGTTAAACTTCTAGGGTAGGGCAAACAGAGACCCGATTAGATCATTTCATATTATGGTTTATTTAAGAATTCAGAAAAATTCTATCACATTTGTTCAATTTACGTCGCTCCTATTTCAGATAGCGTATTGGGGTAAGCGGCATCTCAAAGCGCATGAAATGGCGAATAAAATGCGCTATTAAACTTCTAGGCTAGGGCGAACAGAGACCCGATTAGATCATTTTACAATATGGTTCATAAAAGAATTCAGCGTAATTCTATCACATTTGTTCAACGTACGTCGCTCCTATTTCAGATAGCGTACTGGGCTGGGCGGCATCTTACAGCGCGTGGAATGGCGGGTAAAATGCACTATTAAACTTCTATGATAGGGCTATCAGAGACCCGATTAGATCATTTTATATTTTGGTTAATATGAGAATTCAGCGAAATTCTATCACATTTGTTCAACTGACGTCGCACCTATTTCAGATAGCGTATTGGGCTAAGCGGCATCTCAAAGCGCATGAAATGACGAGTGAAATGCACTATTAATCTTCAAGGGTAGGGCGAACAGAGACCCGATTAGAACATTTTACATTAAGGTTAATATAAGAATTCAGCGAAATTCTCTCACATTTGTTCAATTTACGTCGCTGATATTTCAGATAGCGTATTGGGCAAAGCGGCACCTCAAAGCGCAAGAAATGGCGAGTAAAATGCACTATTAAACTTCTAGGGTAGGGCAAACAGAGACCCGATTAGATCATTTTATGTTGTGGTTAATTTAAGAATTCAGCGAAATTCTATCACATTTGTTCAATTTACGTCGCTCCAATTTCAGATAGCGTACTGGGCTAGGCGGCATCTTAAAGCGTGTGGAAAGGCGAGCTAAATGCACTATTAAACTTCTATGATAGGGCAATCAGGGACCCGACTAGATCATTTTATATTTTGGTTAATATAAGAATTCAGCGAAATTCTATCACATTTGTTCAATTTACGTCGCTCCTATTTCAGATAGCTTATTGGGCTAAGCGGCATCTCAAAGCGCATGAAATGACGAGTGAAATGCACTATTAAACTTCTAGGGTAGGGCAAACAGAGACCCGATTAGATCATTTTATATTATGGTTAATTTAAGAATTCTGAAAAATTCTATCACATTTGTTCAATTTACGTCGCTCCTATTTCAGATAGCGTACTGGGCTAGGCGGAATCTTAAAGCGCAAGAAATGGCGAGTAAAATGCACTATTAAACTTCTAGGGTAGGGCAAACAGAGACCCGATTAGATCATTTTATATTATGGTTAATTTAAGAATTCAGCCAAATTCTATCACATTTGTTCAATTTAGGTCGCTCCTATTGCAGATATCGTATTGGGCTAAGCGGCATCTCAAAGCGCATGAAATGGCGAGTAAAATGAACTGCTAAACTTCTAGGGTAGGGCGAACAAAGGCCCGATTAGATCATTTTACATTAAGGTTAATATAAGAATTCAGGGAAATTCTATTACATTTGTTCAATTTACGTCGCTCCTATTTCAGATAGCGGATTGGGCTAAGCGCCATCTCAAAGCGCATGAAATTGCGAGTGAAATGCACTATTAAACTTCTAGGGTAGGGCGGACAGAGACCCGATTAGATCATTTTCCATTAAGGTTAATATAAGTATTCAGGGAAATTCTATCACATTTGTTCAATTTACGTCGCTCCTATTTCAGATAGCGTATTGGGCTAAGCAGCATCTCCAAGCCCATGAAATGGCGAGTCAAATGCACTGTTAAACTTCTAGGGTAGGGCAAACAGAGACCCGATTAGATCATTTCATATTATGGTTTATTTAAGAATTCAGAAAAATTCTATCACATTTGTTCAATTTACGTCGCTCCTATTTCAGATAGCTTATTGGGCAAAGCTGCATCTCAAAGTGCATGAAATGGCGAGTAAAATGCACTGCTAAACTTGTAGGGTAGGGCAAACAGGGACCCGATTAGATCATTTCATATTATGGTTTATTTAAGGATTCAGAAAAATTCTATCACATTTGTTCAATTTACGTCGCTCCTATTTCAGATATCGTATTGGGCTAAGCGGCATCTCAAAGTGCATGAAATGGCGAGTAAAATGCACTGCTAAACTTGTAGGGTAGGGCAAACAGGGACCCGATTAGATCATTTTATATTATCGTTAATTCAAGATGTCAGCAAAATTCTATCACATTTGTTCAATTTACGTCGCTCCAATTTCAGATAGCGTACTGGGCTAGGCGGCATCTTAAAGCGCATGAAATGACGAGTGAAATGCACTATTAAACTACTATGATAGGGCAATCAGAGACCCGACTAGATCATTTTATATTTTGGTTAATATAAGAATTCAGCGAAATTCTATCACAATTGTTCAATTTACGTCGCTCCTATTTCAGATAGCGTATTGGGCTAAGCGCCATCTCAAAGCGCATGAAATGGCAAGTAAAATGCACTATTAAACTTCTAGGGTAGGGCAAACAGAGACCCGATTAGATCATTTTATATTATGGTTAATTTAAGAATTCAGCGAAACTCTATCATATTTATTCAATTTACGTCGCTCCTATTTCAGATAGCGTACTGTGCTAGGCGGAATTTTAAAGCGCGTGGATTGGCGAGTAAAATGCACTATTAAACTTCTATGATAGGGCAATCAGAGACCCGATTAGATCATTTTATATTTTGGTTAACATAAGAATTCAGCGTAATTCTATCACATTTGTTCAATTTACGTCGCTGATATTTCAGATAGCGTATTGGGCTAAGCGGCATCTCAATGCGCATGAAATGGCCAGTAAAATGCACTATTAAACTTCTAGGATAATGCAAACAGAGACCCGATTAGATCATTTTATATTACGGTTAATATAAGAATTCAGCGTAATTCTATCACATTTGTTCAACTTACGTCGCTCCAATTTCAGATAGCGTACTGGGCTAGGCGGCATCTCAAAGCGCATGAAATGGCGAGTAAAATGCACTATTAAACTTCTAGGGTAGGGCAAACAGAGACCCGATTAGATCATTTTATATTATGGTTAATTTAAGAATTCAGCCAAATTCTATCACATTTGTTCAATTTACGTCGCTCCTATTTCAGATAGCGTACTGGGCTAGGCGGAATTTTAAAGCGCGTGGATTGGCGAGTAAAATGCACTATTAAACTTCTATGATAGGGCAATCAGAGACCCGATTAGATCATTTTATATTTTGGTTAATATAAGAATTCAGCGTAATTCTATCACATTTGTTCAATTTACGTCGCTGATATTTCAGATAGCGTATTGGGCTAAGCGGCATCTCAATGCGCAAGAAATGGCGAGTAAAATGCACTTTTAAACTTCTAGGATAAGGCAAACAGAGACCCGATTCGTTCATTTTATATTACGGTTAATATAAGAATTCAGCGTAATTCTATCACATTTTTTCAACGTACGTCGCTCCTATTTCAGATAGCGTACTGGGCTAGGCGGCATCTTAAAGCGCGTGGAATGGCGATCAAAATGCACTATTAAACTTCTATGATAGGGCAATCAGAGACCCGACTAGATCATTTTATATTTTGGTTAATATAAGAATTCAGCGAAATTCTATCACAATTGTTCAATTTACGTCGCTCCTATTTCAGATAGCGTATTGGGCTAAGCGGCATCTCAAAGCGCACGAAATGACGAGTGAAAGGCACTATTAAACTTCTAGGGTAGGGCGAACAGAGAACCGATTAGATGATTTTATATTACGGTTAATATATGAATTCAGCGTAATTCTATCACATTTGTTCAACTTACTTCGCTCCTACTTCAGATAGCGTACTGGGCTCGGCGGCATCTTGAAGCGCAAGAAATGGCGAGTAAAATGCACCATTAAACTTCTAGGGTAGGGCAAAGAGAGACCCGATAAGATGATTTTATATTATGGTTAATTTAAGAATTCAGTCAAATTCTATCACATTTGTTCAATTTACGTCGCTCCTATTTCAGATAGCGTATTGGGCTAAGCGCCATCTCAAAGCGCATGAAATGGCGAGTAAAATGCACTATTAAACTTCTAGGGTAGGGCAAACAGAGACCCGATTAGATCATTTTATATTATGGTTAATTTAAGAATTCAGCCAAATTCTATCACATTTGTTCAATTTACGTCGCTCCTATTTCAGATAGCGTACTGGGCTAGGCGGAATCTTAAAGCGCGTGGATTGGCGAGTAAAATGCACTATTAAACTTCTATGATAGGGCAATCAGAGACCCGATTAGATCATTTTATATTTTGGTTATTATAAGAATTCAGCGAAATTCTATCACAATAGTTCTATTTACGTCGCTCCTATTTCAGATAGCCTATTTGGCTAAGCGGCATCTCAAAGCGCATGAAATGGTGAGTGAAATGCACTATTACACTTCTAGGGTAGGGCGAACAGAGACCCGATTAGATCATTTTACATTAAGGTTAATATAAGTATTCAGAGAAATTCTATCACATTTGTTCAATTTACGTCGCTCCTATTTCAGATAGCGTATTGGGCTAAGCGGCATCTCAAAGCGCATGAAATGGCGAGTAAAATGCGCTGTTAAACTTCTAGGGTAGGGCAAACGGAGACCCGATTAGATCATTTTATATTATGGTTAATTTAAGAATTCAGCCAAATTCTATCACATTAGTTCAATTTACGTCGCTCCTATTTCAGATAGCGTACTGGGCTAGGCGGAATCGTGAAGCGCGTGGATTGGCGAGTAAAATGCACTATTAAACTTCTTTGATAGGGCAATCAGAGACCCGATTAGATCATTTTATATTTTCGTTAATATAAGAATTCAGCGAAATTCTATCACAATTGTTCTATTTACGTCGCTGATATTTCAGATAGCGTATTGGGCAAAGCGGCATCTCAAAGCGCATGAAATGGCGAGCAAAGTGCACTATTAAACTTCTAGGGTAGGGCAAACAGGGACCCGATTAGATAATTTTATATTACGGTTAATATAATAATTGAGCGTAATTCTATCACATTTTTTCAACGTACGTCGTTCCTATTATAGATAGCGTACTGGGCTAGGCGGCATCTTATAGCGCGTGGAATGGCGATCAAAATGCACTATTAAACTTCTATGATAGGGCAATCAGAGACCCGACTAGATCATTTTATATTTTGGTTAATATAAGAATTCAGCGAAATTCTATCACAATTGCTCAATTTACGTCGCTCCTATTTCAGATAGCGTATTGGGCTAATCGGCATCTCAAAGCGCACGAAATGACGAGTGAAAGGCACTATTAAACTTCTAGGGTAGGGCTAACAGAGAACCGATTAGATGATTTTATATTACGGTTAATATAAGAATTCAGCGTAATTCTAACACATTTGTTCAACTTACGTCGCTCCTACTTCAGATAGCGTACTGGGCTCGGCGGCATCTTAAAGCGCAAGAAAGGGCGAGTAAAATGCACTATTAAACTTCTAGGGTAGGGCAAACAGAGACCCGATAAGATGATTTTATATTATGGTTAATTTAAGAATTCAGCCAAATTCTATCACGTTTGTTCAATTTACGTCGCTCCTATTTCAGATAGCGTATTGGGCTAAGAGCCATCTCAAAGCGCATGAAATGGCGAGTAAAATGCACTATTAAACTTCTAGGGTAGGGCAAACAGAGACCCGATTAGATCATTTTATATTATGGTTAATTTAAGAATTCAGCCAAATTCTATCACATTTGTTCAATTTACGTCGCTCCTATTTCAGATAGCGTACTGGGCTAGGCGGAATCTTAAAGCTCGTGGATTGGCGAGTAGAATGCACTATTAAAGTTCTATGATAGGGCAATCAGAGACCCGATTAGATCATTTTATATTTTGGTTAATATAAGAATTCAGGGAAATTCTATCACATTTGTTCAATTTACGTCGCTCCTATTTCAGATAGCGTATTGGGCTAAGCGGCATCTCAAAGCGCATGAAATGGCGAGTAAAATGCACTGTTAAACTTGTAGGGTAGGGCAAACAGAGACCCGATTAGATCATTTTATATTATGGTTAATTTAAGATGTCAGCAAAATTCTGTCACATTTGTTCAATTTACGTCGCTCCAATTTCAGATAGCGTACTGGGCTAGGCGGCATCTTAAAGCGCGTGGAATGGCGATCAAAATGCACTATTAAACTTCTAGGGTAGGGCAAACAGAGACCCGATAAGATGATTTTATATTATGGTTAATTTAAGAATTCAGCGAAACTCTATCATATTTGTTCAATTTACGTCGCTCCTATTTCAGATAGCGTATTGGGCTAAGCGGCATCTCAATGCGCATGAAATGGCGAGTAAAATGCACTATTAAACTTCTAGGATAAGGCAAACAGGGACCCGATTAGATCATTTTATATTACGGTTAATATAAGAATTCAGCGTAATTCTATCACAATTGTTCAATTTACGTCGCTCCTACTTCAGATAGCGTACTGGGCTCGGCGGCATCTTAAAGCGCAAGAAATGGCGAGTAAAATGCAGTATTAAACTTCTAGGGTAGGGCAAACAGAGACCCGATAAGATGATTTTATATTATGGTTAATTTAAGAATTCAGCGAAACTCTATCATATTTGTTCAATTTACGTCGCTCCTATTTCAGATAGCGTATTGGGCTAAGCGGCATCTCAATGCGCATGAAATGGCGAGTAAAATGCACTATTAAACTTCTAGGATAAGGCAAACAGGGACCCGATTAGATCATTTTATATTACGGTTAATATAAGAATTCAGCGTAATTCTATCACATTTGTTCAACTTACGTCGCTCCTATTTCAGATAGCGTATTGGGCTAAGCGGCATCTCAAAGCGCATGAAATGGCGAGTAAAATGCACTATTAATCTTCTAGGGTAAGGCAAACAGAGACCCGATTAGATCATTTTATATCATATACGGTTAATATAAGAATTCAGCGTAAGTCTATCACATTTGTTCAATTTACGTCGCTCCTATTTCAGATAGCTTATTGGGCTAAGCGGCATCTCAAAGCGCATGAAATGACGAGTGAAATGCACTATTTAACTTCTAGCGTAGGGCAAACAGAGACCCGATTAGATCATTTTATATTATGGTTAATTTAAGAATTCAGCCAAATTCTATCACATTTGTTCAATTTACGTCGCTCCTATTTCAGATAGCGTACTGGGCTAGGCGGAATCTTAAAGCGCGTTGATTGGCGAGTAAAATGCACTATTAAACTTCTATGATAGGGCAATCAGAGACCCGATTACATCATTTTATATTTTGGTTAATATAAGAATCCAGCGAAATTCTATCACAATTGTTCTATTTACGTCGCTCCTATTTCAGATAGCGTATTGGGCTAAGCGGCATCTCAAAGCGCATGAAATGGCGAGTAAAATGCACTATTAAACTTCTAGGATAAGGCAAACAGGGACCCGATTAGATCATTTTATATTACGGTTAATATAAGAATTCAGCGTAATTCTATCACATTTGTTCAACTTACGTCGCTCCTATTTCAGATAGCGTATTGGGCTAAGCGGCATCTCAAAGCGCATGAAATGGCGAGTAAAATGCACTATTAATCTTCTAGGGTAAGGCAAACAGAGACCCGATTATATCATTTTATATCATATACGGTTAATATAAGAATTCAGCGTAAGTCTATCACATTTGTTCAATTTACGTCGCTCCTATTTCAGATAGCTTATTGGGCTAAGCGGCATCTCAAAGCGCATGAAATGACGAGTGAAATGCACTATTTAACTTCTAGCGTAGGGCAAACAGAGACCCGATTAGATCATTTTATATTATGGTTAATTTAAGAATTCAGCCAAATTCTATCACATTTGTTCAATTTACGTCGCTCCTATTTCAGATAGCGTACTGGGCTAGGCGGAATCTTAAAGCGCGTTGATTGGCGAGTAAAATGCACTATTAAACTTCTATGATAGGGCAATCAGAGACCCGATTACATCATTTTATATTTTGGTTAATATAAGAATCCAGCGAAATTCTATCACAATTGTTCTATTTACGTCGCTCCTATTTCAGATAGCGTATTGGGCTAAGCGGCATCTCAAAGCGCATGAAATGGCGAGTGAAATGCACTTTTAAACTTCTAGGATATGGCAAACAGAGACCCGATTAGATCATTTTATATTACGGTTAATATAAGAATGCAGCGTAATTCTATCACATTTGTTCAACTTACGTCGCTCCTATTTCAGATAGCGTACTGGGCTAGGCGGCATCTTAAAGCGCGTGGAATGGCGGGTAAAACGCACTATTAAACTTCTATGATAGGGCTATCAGAGACCCGATTAGATCATTTTATATTTTGGTTAATATAAGAATTCAGCGAAATTCTATCACATTTGTTCAACTTACGTCGCTCCTATTTCAGATAGCGTATTGGGCTAAGCGGCATCTCAAAGCGCATGAAATGACGAGTGAAATGCACTATTAATCTTCAAGGGTAGGGCGAACAGAGACCCGATTAGAACATTTTACATTAAGGTTAATATAAGAATTCAGCGAAATTCTCTCACATTTGTTCAATTTACGTCGCTCCTATTTCAGATAGCTTATTGGGCAAAGCGGCATCTCAAAGCGCAAGAAATGGCGAGTAAAATGCACTATTAAACTTCTAGGGTACGGCGAACAAAGATCCGATTAGATCATTTTACATTAAGGTTAATATAAGAATTCAGCGAAACTCTATCATATTTATTCAATTTACGTCGCTCCTATTTCAGATAGCGTATTGGGCTAAGCGGCATCTCAATGCGCATGAAATGGCGAGTAAAATGCACTATTAAACTTCTAGGATAATGCAAACAGAGACCCGATTAGATCATTTTATATTACGGTTAATATAAGAGGTCAGCGTAATTCTATCACATTTGTTCAACTTACGTCGCTCCTATTTCAATTAGCGTACTGGGCTAGGCGGCATCTCAAAGCGCATGAAATGGCGAGTAAAATGCACTATTAAACTTCTAGGGTAGGGCAAACAGAGACCCGATTAGATCATTTTATATTATGGTTAATTTAAGAATTCAGCGTAATTCTATCACATTTGTTCAATTTACGTCGCTGATATTTCAGATAGCGTATTGGGCTAAGCGGCATCTCAAAGCGCAAAAAATTGCGAGTAAAATGCACTATTAAACTTCTAGGGTAGGGCGAACAGAGACCCGATTAGATCATTTTATATTATGGTTAATTTAAGAATTCAGCCAAATTCTATCACATTTGTTCAATTTACGTCGCTCCTATTGCAGATAGCGTATTGGGCTAAGCGGCATCTCAAAACGCATGAAATGACGAGTGAAATGAACTATTAAACTTCTAGGATAAGGCAAACAGAGACCCGATTAGATCATTTTATATTACGGTTAATATAAGAATTCAGCGTAATTCTATCACATTTGTTCAATTTACGTCGCTGATATTTCAGATAGCGTATTGGGCTAAGCGGCATCTCAAAGCGCAAAAAATGGCGAGTAAAATGCACTATTAAACTTCTAGGGTAGGGCGAACAGAGACCCGATTAGATCGTTTTACATTAAGGTTAATATAAGTATTCAGGGAAATTCTATCACATTTGTTCAATTTACGTCGCTCCTATTCCACATAGCGTATTGGGGTAAGCGGCATCTCAAAGCGCATGAAATGGCGAGTAAAATGCACTGTTAAACTTCTAGGGTAGGGCAAACAGAGACCCGATTAGATCATTTTATATTACGGTTAATATAAGAATTCAGCGTAATTCTATCACATTTGTTCAATTTACGTCGCTGATATTTCAGATAGCGTATTGGGCTAAGCGGCATCTCAAAGCGCAAAAAATGACGAGTGAAATGCACTATTAAACTTCTAGGGTACGGCGAACAAAGATCCGATTAGATCATTTTACATTAAGGTTAATATAAGAATTCAGCGAAACTCTATCACATTTGTTCAATTTACGTCGCTCATATTTCAGATAGCATATTGGGCTAAGCGGCATCTGAAAGCGCACGAAATGGCGAGTAAAATGCCCTATTAAACTTCTAGGGTAGGGCAAACAGAGACCGGATAAGATCATTTTATATTATGGTTAATTTAAGAATTCAGCGAAACTCTATCATATTTGTTCAATTTACGTCGCTCCTATTTCAGATAGAGTATTGGGCTAAGCGCCATCTCAATGCGCATGATATGGCGAGTAAAATGCACTATTAAACTTCTAGGATAAGGCAAACAGAGACCCGAGTAGATCATTTTATATTACGGTTAATATAAGAATTCAGCGTAATTCTATCACATTTGTTCAATTTACGTTACTCCTATTTCAGATAGCGTATTGGGCTAAGCGGCATCTCAAAGCGCATGAAATGTCGAGTAAAATGCACTATTAAACTTCTAGGGTAGGGCAAACAGAGACCCGATTAGATCATTTTATGTTATGGTTAATTTAAGAATTCCGCGAAATTCTATCACATTTGTTCAATTTACGTCGCTCCAATTTCAGATAGCTTATTGGGCTAAGAGGCATCTCAAAGCGCATGAAATGACGAGTGAAATTCACTATTAAACTTCTAGGATAAGGCAAACAGAGACCCGAATAGATCATTTTATATTACGGTTAATATAAGAATTCAGCCTAATTCTATCACATTTGTTCAACTTTCGTCGCTCCTATTTCAGATAGCGTACTGGGCTAGGCGGCATCTTAAAGCGCGTGGAAGGGCGAGTAAAATGCACTATTAAACTTCTATGATAGGGCAATCAGAGTCCCGATTAGATCATTTTATATTTTGGTTAATATAAGAATTCAGCGAAATTCTATCACATTCGTACAATTTAGGTCGCTCCTATTTCAGATAGCGTATTGGGCTAAGCGGCATCTCAAAGCGCATGAAATGGCGAGTGAAATGCACTATAAGACTTCTATGGTAGGGCGAACAGAGACCAGATTAGATCATTTTACATTCTGGTTAATAAAATAATTCAGCGAAATTCTATCACATTTGTTCAACTTTCGTCGCTCCTATTTCAGGTAGCGTATTGAGCTACGCGGCATCTCGAAGCGCATGAAATGGCGAGTATAATGCACTATTAAACTTCTAGGATAAGGCAAACAGATACCCGATTAGAACATTTTATGTTACGATTAATATAAGAATTCAGCGTAATTCTATCACATTTGTTCAATTTACGTCGCTCCTATTTCAGATAGCGTATTGGGCTAAGCGGCATCTCAAAGCGCATGAAATGGCGAGTAAAATGCAATGCTAAACTTCTAGGATAAGGCAAACAGAGACCCGATTAGATCATTTTATATTATAGTTAATTTAAGAATTCAGCGAAATTCTATCACATTTGTTTAATTTACGTCGCTCATATTTCAGATAGCGTATTGGGCTAAGCGGCATCTCAAAGCGCATGAAATGGCGAGTAAAATGCAATGCTAAACTTCTAGGATAAGGCAAACAGAGACCCGATTAGATCATTTTATATTATAGTTAATTTAAGAATTCAGCGAAATTCTATCACATTTGTTTAATTTACGTCGCTCATATTTCAGATAGCGTATTGGGCTAAGCGGCATCTCAAAGCGCATGAAATGGCGAGCAAAATGCACTATTAAACTTCTAGGGTAGGGCAATCAGTGACCCGATTAGATCATTTTATATTATAGTTAATTTAAGAATTCAGCGAAATTCTATCACATTTGTTCAATTTACGTCGCTCCTATTTCAGATAGCGTATTGTGCTAAGCGGTATCTCAAAGCGCATGAAATGGCGAGTAAAATGCAATACTAAACTTCTAGGATAAGGCAAACAGAGACCCGATTAGATCATTTTATATTACGGTTAATATAAGAATTCTGCGTAATTCTATCACATTTCGTTCTACTTACGTCGCTCCTAATTTAGATAGCGTACTGGGCTAGGCGGCATCTTAAAGCGCGTGGAATGGCGAGTAAAATGCACTGCTAAACTTCTATGATAGGGCAATCAGAGACCCGATTAGATCATTTTATATTTTGTTTAATATAAGATTTCAGGGAAATTCTATCACATTTGTCCAATTTATGTCGCTCCTATTTCAGATAGCGTATTGCGCTAAGCGGCATCCCAAAGCGCATGAAATGGCAAACAAAATGCAGTATTAAACTTCTAGGCTATGGCGAACAGAGACCAGATTAGATCATTTTATATTTTGGTTAACATAAGAATTCTGCGAAATTCTATCACATTTGTTCAATTTACGTCGCTCCTATTTCCGATAGCTTATTGGGCTTAGCGGCATCTCAAAGCGCATAAAGTGACGAGTGAAATGCACTATTAAACTTCTAGGGTAGGGCAAACAGAGACCCGATTAGATCATTTTATATTTTGTTTAATATAAGATTTCAGGGAAATTCTGTCACATTTGTTCAATTTACGTCGCTTCTATTTCAGTTAGCTTATTGGGCTAAGCGGCATGTCAAAGCGCATGAAATGACGAGTGAAATGCACTATTAAACTTCTAGGGTAGGGCAAACAGAGTCCCGATTATGTCATTTTATATTATGGTTAATTTAAGAATTCAGCAAAATTCTATCACATTTGTTCAATTTACGTCGTTCCTATTTCAGATAGCGTCCTGGGCTAAGCGGCATCTAAAAGCGCATGAAATGGCGAGTATAATGCACTATTATACTTCTAGGATAAGGCAAACAGAGACCCGATTAGATCATTTTATATTACGGTTAATATAAGAATTCAGCGTAATTCTATCACATTTGTTCAACTTACGTCGTTCCTAATTTAGATAGTGTACTGGGCTAGGCGGCATCTTAAAGCGCGTGGAATGGCGAGTAAAATGCACTGCTAAACTTCTATGCTAGGGCAATCAGAGACCCGATTAGATCATTTTATATTTTGGTTAATATAAGAATTCAGTGAAATTCTATCACATTTGTCAATTTACGTCGCTCCTACTTCAGATAGCGTATTGGGCAAAGCGGCATCTCAAACCGTATGAAATGGCGAATAAAATGAACTATTAAAGTTCTAGACTCGGGCGGACAGAGATCCGATTAGATCATTTTACATTATGGTTAATAAAAGAATTCAGTGAAATTCTATCACATTTGTTCAACTTATATCGCTCCAATTTCAGATAGCGTATTAGGCTAAACGGCATCTCAAAGCGCATGAAATGACGAGTAAAATGCACTATTAAAGTTCTAGGGTAGGGCAAACAGAGACCCGATTAGATCATTTTATATTATGGTTAATTTAAGAATTGAGCGAAATTCTATCACATTCGTTCAATTTACGTCGCTCCTATTTCAGATAGCGTATTGGGCAAAGCGGCATCTCAAAGCGCATGAAATGACGAGTAAAATGCACTATTAAACTTCTAGGGTAGGGCAAGCAGAGACACGATTAGATCATTTTACATTATGGTTAATTTAAGAATTCAGCAAAATTCTATCACATTCGTACAATTTAGGTCGCTCCTATTTCAGATAGCGTACTGGGCTAGGCGGCACCTTAAAGCGCGTGGAATGACAAGTAAAATGCACTACTAAACTTCTATGATAGGGCAATCAGAGACCCGATTAGATCATTTTATATTTTGTTTAATATAAGATTTCACGGAAATTCTATCACATTTGTTCAATTTACGTCGCTCCTATTTCAGATAGCGTATTGGGCTATGCGGCATCTCCAAGCGCATGAAATGGCGAACAAAATGCACTATTAAACTTCTAGGCTAGGGCGAACATAGACCAGATTAGATCATTTTATATTTTGGTTAACATAAGGATTCTGCGAAATTTTATCACATTTGTTCAATTTACGTCGCTCCTATTTCAGATAGCTTATTGGGCTAAGCGGCATCTGAAGGCGCATGACGTGTCGAGTAAAATGCACTATTAAACTTCTAGGGTACGGCAAACAGAGACCCGATTAGATCATTTTATATTATGGTTAACTTAAGAATTCAGCAAAATTCTATCACATTTGTTCAACTTACGTCGCTCCTATTTCAGATAGCGTATTGGGCTAAGCGGCATCTCAAAGCGCATGAAATGGCGAGTGAAATGCACTATAAGACTTCTATGGTAGGGCGAACAGAGACCCGATTAGATCATTTTATATTGAGGTTAATATAAGAATTCACGGAAATTCTATCACATTTGTTCAATTTACGTCGCTCCTATTCCAGATAGCGTATTGGGCTAAGCGGCATCTCAAAGCGCATGAAATGGCGAGTAAAATGCGCTATTAAACTTCTAGGATAAGGCAAACAGAGACCCGATTAGATCGTTTTATATTACGGTTAATATAAGAATTCAGCGTAATTCTATCACATTTGTTCAAGTTACGTCGCTCCTATATCAGATAGCGTACTGGGCTAGGCGGCATCTTCAAGCGCGTGGAATGGCGAGTAAAATGCACTACTAATCTTCTATGATAGGGCAATCAGAGACCCGATTAGATCATTTTATATTTTGATTAATATAAGATTTCAGGGAAATTCTATCACATTTGTTCAATTTACGTCGCTCCTATTTCAGATGGCGTATTGGGCTAAGCGGCATCTCGAAGCGCATGAAATGGCGAGTGAAATGCACTATTAAACTTCTATGATAGGGCAGACAGAGACCCGATTAGATCATTTTATATTATGGTTAATTTAAGAATTCAGCGAAATTCTATCACATTTGTACAATTTACGTCGCTCCTATTGCAGATAGCGTATTGGGCTAAGCGGGATCTCAAAGCGCATGAAATGGCGAGTAAAATGCACTATTAAACTTCTAGGGTAAGGCAAACAGAGACCCGATTAGATCATTTTATATTACGGTTAATATAAGAATTCAGCGAAATTCTATCACATTCGTTCAATTTACGTCGCTCCTATTTCAGATAGCGTATTGGGCTAAGCGCCATCTCAAAGCGCATGAAATGGCCAGTAAAATGCACTATTAAACTTCTAGGGTAAGGCAAACAGAGACCCGATTAGATCATTTTATATTACTGTTAATATAAGAATTCAGCGTAATTCTATCACATTTGTTCAACTTGCGTCGCTCCTATTTCAGATAGCGTACTGGGCTAGGCGGAATCTTAAAGCGCGTGGTTTGGCGAGTAAAATGCACTATTATACTTCTATGATAGAGCAATCTGATACCCGATTAGATCATTTTATATTTTGGTTAATATAAGAATTCAGCGAAATTCTATCACAATTGTTCTATTTACGTCGCTCCTATTTCAGATAGCGTATTGGGCTAAGCGGCATCTCAAAGCGCATGAAATGGCGAGTGAAATGCACTATTAAACTTCTAGGGTGGGGCGAACAGAGACCCGATTAGATCATTTTACATTAAGGTTAATATAAGTATTCAGGGAAATTCTATCACATTTGTTCAATTTACGTCGCTCCTATTTCAGATATCGTATTGGGCTAAGCGGCATCTCAAAGCGCATGAAACGGCGAGTAAAATGCACTGCTAATCTTGTAGGGTAGGGCAAACAGAGACCCGATTAGATCATTTCATATTATGGTTTATTTAAGAATTCAGAAAAATTCTATCACATTTGTTCAATTTACGTGGCTCCTATTTCAGATTGCTTATTGGGCTAAGCGGCACCTCAAAGCGCATGAAATGACGAGTGAAATGCACTAGTAATCTACTAGGGTAGGGCGAACAGAGACCCGATTAGGTCATTTAGTATTATGGTTAATTTAAGAATTCAGCGAAATTCTATAAGATTTGTTCAATTTACGTCGCTCCAATTTCAGATAGCGTACTGGGCTAGGCGGCATCTTAAAGCGCATGAAATGACGAGTGAAATGCACTATTAAACTTCTATGATAGGGCAATCAGAGACCCGACTAGATCATTTTATATTTTGGTTAACATAAGAATTCAGCGAAATTCTATCACAATTGTTCAATTTACGTCGCTCCCATTTCAGATAGCGTATTGGGCTAAGCGGCATCTCAAAGCGCATGAAATGGCGAGTAAAATGCAGTATTAATCTTCTAGGGTAAGGCAAACAGGGACCCGATTAGATCATTTTATAATACGGTTAATATAAGTATTCAGCGTAATTCTATCACATTTGTTCGATTTACGTCGCTCCTATTTCAGATAGCTTACTGGGCGAAGCGCCATCTCAAAGCGCATGAAATGGCGAGCAAAGTGCACTATTAAACTTCTAGGGTAGGGCAAACAGAGACCCGATTAGATAATTTTATATTACGGTTAATATAATAATTCAGCGTAATTCTATCACATTTGTTCAACTTACGTCGCTCCTATTTCAGATAGCGTACTGGGCTAGGCGGCATCTCAAAGCGCATGAAATGACGAGTGAAATGCACTATTAAACTTCTATGATAGGGCAAACAGAGACCCGATTAGATCATTTTATATTATGGTTAATTTAAGAATTCAGCAAAATTCTATCACACTTGTTCAATTTACTTCGCTCCTATTTCAGATAGCGTACTGGGCTAGGCGGCATCTTAAAGCGCGTGAAATGGCCAGTAAAATGCACTATTAAACTTCTATGATAGGGCAATCAGAGACCCGATTAGATCATTTTATATTTTGGTTAATATAAGAATTCAGCGAAATTCTATCACATTTGTTCAATTTGCGTTGCTCCTATTTCAGATAGCGTATTGGGCTAAGCGGCATCTCAAAGCGCATGAAATGACGAGTAAAATGCACTATTAAACTTCTAGGGTTGGGCGAACAAAGACCCGATTAGATCATTTTACAAAAAGATTATTATAAGAATTCAGCGAAATTCTATCACATTTGTTCAATTTACGTCGCTCCTATTTCAGATAGCGTATTGGGCTAAGCGGCATCTCAAAGCGCATGAAATGACGAGTGAAAGGCACTATTAAACTTCTAGGGTAGGGCGAATAGAGAACCGATTAGATCATTTTACATTAAGGTTAATATAAGAATTCAGGGTAATTCTATCACGTTTGTTCAATGTACGTCGCTCCTATTTCAGATAGTGTACTGGGCTAGGCGGCATCTTAAAGTACGTGGAAGGGCGAGTAAAATGCATTACCAAACTTCTAGGGTAGGGCAAACAGAGACCCGATTAGATCATTTCATATTATGGTTTATTTAAGAATTCAGCGAAACTCTATCATATTTGTTCAATTTACGTCGCTCCTATTTCAGATAGCGTATTGGGCTAAGCGGCATCTCAATGCGCATGAAATGGCGTTAAAATGCACTATTAAACTTCTAGGGTAGGGCAAACAGAGACCCGATTAGATCATTTTATATTATGGTTAATATAAGAATTCAGCGTAATTCTATCACATTTGTTCAATTTACGTCGTTCCTATTTCAGATAGCGTATTGGGCTAAGCGGCTTCTCAATGCGCATGAAATGGCGAGTAAAATGCACTATTAAACTTCTAGGATAATGCAAACAGAGACCCGATTAGATCATTTTATATTACGGTTAATATAAGAATTCAGCGTAATTCTATCACATTTGTTCAACTTAAGTCGCTCCTATTTCAGATAGCGTATTGGGCTAAGCGGCATCTCAATGCGCATGAAATGACGAGTGAATGGCGCTATTAATCTTCTAGGGTAGGGCGAACAGAGAACCGATTAGATCATTTTATATTACGGTTAATATAAGAATTCAGCGTAATTCTATCACATTTGTTCAACTTACGTCGCTCGTACTTCAGATAGCGTACTGGGCTCGGCGGCATCTTAAAGCGCAAGAAACGGCGAGTAAGATGCACTATTAAACTTCTAGGGTAGGGCAAACAGAGACCCGATAAGATGATTTTATATTATGGTTAATTTAAGAATTCAGCGAAACTGTCTCATATTTGTTCAATTTACGTCGCTCCTATTTCAGATAGCGTATTGGGCTAAGCGGCATCTCAATGCGCATGAAATGGCGAGTAAAATGCACTATTAAACTTCTAGGATAAGGCAAACAGGGACCCGATTAGATCATTTTATATTACGGTTAATATAAGAATTCAGCGTAATTCTATCACATTTGTTCAACTTACGTCGCTCCTATTTCAGATAGCGTACTGGGCTAGGAGGCATCTTAAAGCGCGTGGAATGGCGAGTAAAATGCACTACTAAACTTCTATGATAGGGCAATCAGAGTCCCGTTTAGATCATTTTATATTTTGTTTAATATAAGATTTCAGGGAAATTCTATCACATTTGTTCAATTTACGTCGCTCCTATTTCAGATAGCGTATTGGGCTAAGCGGCATCTCAAAGCGCATGAAATGGCGAGTAAAATGCACTATTAAACTTCTAGGGTAGGGCAAACAGAGACCCGATTAGATCATTTTATATTATGGTTAATTTAAGAATTCAGCAAAATTCTAACACATTTGTTCAATTTACATCGCTCCTATTTCAGATATCGTATTGGGCTAAGCGGCAACTCAAAGCGCATGAAATGTCGAGTGAAATGCAGTATTAAACTTCTAGGATAGGGCGAACAGAGAACCGATTAGATCATTTTACATTAAGGTTAATATAAGAATTCTGGGTAATTTTATCACGTTTGTTCAATGTACGACGCTCCTATTTCAGATAGCGTATTGGGCTAAGCGGCATATCAAAGCGCATGAAATGGCGAGTAAAATGCATTGTTAAACTTCTAGGGTAGGGCAAACAGAGACCCGATTAGATCATTTTATGTTATGGTTAATTTAAGAATTCCGCGAAATTCTATCACATTTGTTCAATTTACGTTGCTCCAATTTCAGATAGCGTACTGGGCTAGGCGGCATCTTAAAGCGTGTGGAAAGGCGAGCTAAATGCACTATTAAACTTCTATGATAGGGCAATCAGAGACCCGACTAGATCATTTTATATTTTGGTTAATATAAGAATTCAGCGAAATTGTATCACATTTGTTCAATTTACGTCGCTCCTATTTCAGATAGCTTATTGGGCTAAGCGGCATCTCAAAGCGCACGAAATGACGAGTGAAATGCACTATTAAACTTCTAGGGTACGGCGAACAAAGATCTGATTACATCATTTTACATTAAGGTTAATATAAGATTTCAGCGAAACTCTATCACATTTGTTCAATTTACGTCGCTCATATTTCAGATAGCATATTGGGCTAAGCGGCATCTGAAAGCGCACGAAATGGCGAGTAAAATGCCCTATTAAACTTCTAGGGTAGGGCAAACAGAGACCGGATAAGATCATTTTATATTATGGTTAATTTAAGAATTCAGCGAAACTCTATCATATTTGTTCAATTTACGTCGCTCCTATTTCAGATAGAGTATTGGGCTATGCGCCATCTCAATGCGCATGATATGGCGAGTAAAATGCACTATTAAACTTCTAGGATAAGGCAAACAGAGACCCGATTTGATCATTTTATATTACGGTTAATATAAGAATTCAGCGAAATTCTATCACATTTGTTCAATTTACGTCGCTCCTATTTCAGATAGCGTATTGGGCTAAGCGGAATCTCATAGCGCATGAAATGTCGAGTAAAATGCACTATTAAACTTCTAGGGTAGGGCAAACAGAGACCCGATTAGATCATTTTATGTTATGGTTAATTTAAGAATTCCGCGAAATTCTATCACATTTGTTCAATTTACGTTGCTCCAATTTCAGATAGCGTACTGGGCTAGGCGGCATCTTAAAGCGTGTGGAAAGGCGAGCTAAATGCACTATTAAACTTCTATGATAGGGCAATCAGAGACCCGACTAGATCATTTTATATTTTGGTTAATATAAGAATTCAGCGAAATTGTATCACATTTGTTCAATTTACGTCGCTCCTATTTCAGATAGCTTATTGGGCTAAGCGGCATCTCAAAGCGCATGAAATGACGAGTGAAATGCACTATTAAACTTCTAGGGTACGGCGAACAAAGATCCGATTAGATCATTTTACATTAAGGTTAATATAAGAATTCAGCGAAACTCTATCACATTTGTTCAATTTACGTCGCTCATATTTCAGATAGCATATTGGGCTAAGCGGCATCTGAAAGCGAACGAAATGGCGAGTAAAATGCCCTATTAAACTTCTAGGGTAGGGCAAACAGAGACCGGATAAGATCATTTTATATTATGGTTAATTTAAGAATTCAGCGAAACTCTATCATATTTGTTCAATTTACGTCGCTCCTATTTCAGATAGTGTATTGGGCTAAGCGCCATCTCAATGCGCATGAAATGTCGAGTAAAATGCACTATTAAACTTCTAGGGTAGGGCAAACAGAGACCCGATTAGATCATTTTATGTTATGGTTAATTTAAGAATTCCGCGAAATTCTATCACATTTGTTCAATTTACGTCGCTCCAATTTCAGATAGCTTATTGGGCTAAGAGGCATCTCAAAGCGCATGAAATGACGAGTGAAATTCACTATTAAACTTCTAGGATAAGGCAAACAGAGACCCGAATAGATCATTTTATATTACGGTTAATATAAGAATTCAGCCTAATTCTATCACATTTGTTCAACTTACGTCGCTCCTATTTCAGATAGCGTACTGGGCTAGGCGGCATCTTAAAGCGCGTGGAAGGGCGAGTAAAATGCACTATTAAACTTCTATGATAGGGCAATCAGAGTCCCGATTAGATCATTTTATATTTTGGTTAATATAAGAATGCAGCGAAATTCTATCACATTTGTTCAATTTACGTCGCTCCTATTTCAGATAGCTTATTGGGCTAAGCGGAATCTCAAAGCGCATGAAATGGCGAGTGAAATGCACTATTAAACTTCTATGATAGGGCAGACAGAGACCCGATTAGATCATTTTATATTATGGTTAATTTAAGAATTCAGCGAAATTCTATCACATTTGTACAATTTACGTCGCTCCTATTGCAGATAGCGTATTGGGCTAAGCGGGATCTCAAAGCGCATGAAATGGCGAGTAAAATGCACTATTAAACTTCTAGGGTAAGGCAAACAGAGACCCGATTAGATCATTTTATATTACGGTTAATATAAGAATTCAGCGAAATTCTATCACATTCGTTCAATTTACGTCGCTCCTATTTCAGATAGCGTATTGGGCTAAGCGCCATCTCAAAGCGCATGAAATGGCCAGTAAAATGCACTATTGAACTTCTAGGGTAAGGCAAACAGAGACCCGATTAGATCATTTTATATTACTGTTAATATAAGAATTCAGCGTAATTCTATCACATTTGTTCAACTTGCGTCGCTCCTATTTCAGATAGCGTACTGGGCTAGGCGGAATCTTAAAGCGCGTGGTTTGGCGAGTAAAATGCACTATTAAACTTCTATGATAGAGCAATCTGATACCCGATTAGATCATTTTATATTTTGGTTAATATAAGAATTCAGCGAAATTCTATCACAATTGTTCTATTTACGTCGCTCCTATTTCAGATAGCGTATTGGGCTAAGCGGCATCTCAAAGCGCATGAAATGGCGAGTGAAATGCACTATTAAACTTCTAGGGTGAGGCGAACAGAGACCCGATTAGATCATTTTACATTAAGGTTAATATAAGTATTCAGGGAAATTCTATCACATTTGTTCAATTTACGTCGCTCCTATTTCAGATATCGTATTGGGCTAAGCGGCATCTAAAAGCGCATGAAACGGCGAGTAAAATGCACTGCTAATCTTGTAGGGTAGGGCAAACAGAGACCCGATTAGATCATTTCATATTATGGTTTATTTAAGAATTCAGAAAAATTCTATCACATTTGTTCAATTTACGTGGCTCCTATTTCAGATTGCTTATTGGGCTAAGCGGCACCTCAAAGCGCATGAAATGACGAGTGAAATGCACTAGTAATCTTCTAGGGTAGGGCGAACAGAGACCCGATTAGGTCATTTAGTATTATGGTTAATTTAAGAATTCAGCGAAATTCTATAAGATTTGTTCAATTTACGTCGCTCCAATTTCAGATAGCGTACTGGTCTAGGCGGCATCTTAAAGCGCATGAAATGACGAGTGAAATGCACTATTAAACTTCTATGATAGGGCAATCAGAGACCCGACTAGATCATTTTATATTTTGGTTAACATAAGAATTCAGCGAAATTCTATCACAATTGTTCAATTTACGTCGCTCCCATTTCAGATAGCGTATTGGGCTAAGCGGCATCTCAAAGCGCATGAAATGGCGAGTAAAATGCACTATTAATCTTCTAGGGTAAGGCAAACAGGGACCCGATTAGATCATTTTATAATACGGTTAATATAAGTATTCAGCGTAATTCTATCACATTTGTTCGATTTACGTCGCTCCTATTTCAGATAGCTTATTGGGCGAAGCGCCATCTCAAAGCGCATGAAATGGCGAGCAAAGTGCACTATTAAACTTCTAGGGTAGGGCAAACAGAGACCCGATTAGATAATTTTATATTACGGTTAATATAATAATTCAGCGTAATTCTATCACATTTGTTCAACTTACGTCGCTCCTATTTCAGATAGCGTACTGGGCTAGGCGGCATCACAAAGCGCATGAAATGACGAGTGAAATGCACTATTAAACTTCTATGATAGGGCAAACAGAGACCCGATTAGATCATTTTATATTATGGTTAATTTAAGAATTCAGCAAAATTCTATCACACTTGTCCAATTTACTTCGCTCCTATTTCAGATAGCGTACTGGGCTAGGCGGCATCTTAAAGCGCGTGAAATGGCCAGTAAAATGCACTATTAAACTTCTATGATAGGGCAATCAGAGACCCGATTAGATCATTTTATATTTTGGTTAATATAAGAATTCAGCGAAATTCTATCACATTTGTTCAATTTACGTTGCTCCTATTTCAGATAGCGTATTGGGCTAAGCGGCATCTCAAAGCGCATGAAATGACGAGTAAAATGCACTATTAAACTTCTAGGGTTGGGCGAACAAAGACCCGATTAGATCATTTTACAAAAAGATTATTATAAGAATTCAGCGAAATTCTATCACATTTGTTCAATTTACGTCGCTCCTATTTCAGATAGCGTATTGGGCTAAGCGGCATCTCAAAGCGCATGAAATGACGAGTGAAAGGCACTATTAAACTTCTAGGGTAGGGCGAACAGAGAACCGATTAGATCATTTTACATTAAGGTTAATATAAGAATTCAGGGTAATTCTATCACGTTTGTTCAATGTACGTCGCTCCTATTTCAGATAGTGTACTGGGCTAGGCGGCATCTTAAAGTACGTGGAAGGGCGAGTAAAATGCATTACCAAACTTCTAGAGTAGGGCAAACAGAGACCCGATTAGATCATTTCATATTATGGTTTATTTAAGAATTCAGCGAAACTCTATCATATTTGTTCAATTTACGTCGCTCCTATTTCAGATAGCGTATTGGGCTAAGCGGCATCTCAATGCGCTTGAAATGGCGAGTAAAATGCACTATTAAACTTCTAGGGTAGGGCAAACAGAGACCCGATTAGATCATTTTATATGATGGTTAATATAAGAATTCAGCGTAATTCTATCACATTTGTTCAATTTACGTCGTTCCTATTTCAGATAGCGTATTGGGCTAAGCGGCATCTCAATGCGCATGAAATGGCGAGTAAAATGCACTATTAAACTTCTAGGATAATGCAAACAGAGACCCGATTAGATCATTTTATATTACGGTTAATATAAGAATTCAGCGTAATTCTATCACATTTGTTCAACTTAAGTCGCTCCTATTTCAGATAGCGTACTGGTCTAGGCGGCATCTCAGAGCGCATGAAATGGCGAGTAAAATGCACTATTAAACTTCTAGGGTAGGGCAAACAGAGACCCGATTAGATCATTTTATATTATGGTTAATTTAAGAATTCAGCCAAATTCTATCACATTTGTTCAATTTACGTCGCTCCTATTTCAGATCGCGTACTGGGCTAGGCGGAATTTTAAAGCGCGTGAATTGGCGAGTAAAATGCACTATTAAACTTCTATGATAGGGCAATCAGAGACCCGATTAGATCATTTTATATTTTGGTTAATATAAGAATTCAGCGAAATTCTATCACAATTGTTCTATTTACGTCGCTCCTATTTCAGATAGCGTATTGGGCTAAGCGGCATCTCAAAGCGCATGAAATGACGAGTGAAAGGCGCTACTAATCTTCTAGGGTAGGGCGAACAGAGAACCGATTAGATCATTTTATATTACGGTTAATATAAGAATTCAGCGTAATTCTATCACATTTGTTCAACTTACGTCGCTCGTACTTCAGATAGCGTACTGGGCTCGGCGGCATCTTAAAGCGCAAGAAACGGCGAGTAAGATGCACTATTAAACTTCTAGGGTAGGGCAAACAGAGACCCGATAAGATGATTTTATATTATGGTTAATTTAAGAATTCAGCGAAACTGTCTCATATTTGTTCAATTTACGTCGCTGATATTTCAGATAGCGTATTGGGCTAAGCGGCATCTCAGAGCGCATGAAATGGCGAGTAAAATGCACTATTAAACTTCTAGGGTAGGGCAATCAGAGTCCCGTTTAGATCATTTTATATTATGGTTAATTTAAGAATTCAGCCAAATACTATCACATTTGTTCAATTTACGTCGCTACTATTTCAGGTAGCGTATAGGGCTAAGCGCCATCTCAAAGCGCATGAAATGGCGAGTAAAATGCACTATTAAACTTCTACGGTAGGGCAAACAGAGACCCGATTAGATCATTTTATATTATGGTTAATTTAAGAATTCAGCGTAATTCTATCACATTTGTTCAATTTACGTCGCTGATATTTCAGATAGCGTATTGGGCTAAGCGGCATCTCAAAGCGCAAAAAATGGCGAGTAAAATGCACTATTAAACTTCTAGGGTAGGGCGAACTGAGACCCGATTAGATCGTTTTACATTAAGGTTAATATAAGTATTCAGGGAAATTCTATCACATTTGTTCAATTTACGTCGCTCCTATTCCACATAGCGTATTGGGGTAAGCGGCATCTCAAAGCGCATGAAATGGCGAGTAAAATGCACTGTTAAACTTCTAGGGTAGGGCAAACAGAGACCCGATTAGATCATTTTATATTATGGTTAATTTAAGAATTCAGCCAAATTCTATCACATTTGTTCAATTTACGTCGCTCCTATTGCAGATAGCGTATTGGGCTAAGTGGCATCTCAAAGCGCATGAAATGACGAGTGAAATGCACTGGTAATCTTCTAGGGTAGGGCGAACAGAGACCCGATTAGATCATTTTATATTACGGTTAATATAAGAATTCAGCGTAATTCTATCACATTTGTTCAACTTAAGTCGCTCCTATTTCAGATAGCGTATTGGGCTAAGCGGCATCTCAATGCGCATGAAATGGCGAGTAAAATGCACTATTAAACTTCTAGGATAATGCAAACAGAGACCCGATTAGATCATTTTATATTACGGTTAATATAAGAATTCAGCGTAATTCTATCACATTTGTTCAACTTAAGTCGCTCCTATTTCAGATAGCGTACTGGTCTAGGCGGCATCTCAGAGCGCATGAATTGGCGAGTAAAATGCACTATTAAACTTCTATGATAGGGCAATCAGAGACCCGATTAGATCATTTTATATTTTGGTTAATATAAGAATTCAGCGAAATTCTATCACAATTGTTCTATTTACGTCGCTCCTATTTCAGATAGCGTATTGGGCTAAGCGGCATCTCAAAGCGCATGAAATGACGAGTGAATGGCGCTATTAATCTTCTAGGGTAGGGCGAACAGAGAACCGATTAGATCATTTTATATTACGGTTAATATAAGAATTCAGCGTAATTCTATCACATTTGTTCAACTTACGTCGCTCGTACTTCAGATAGCGTACTGGGCTCGGCGGCATCTTAAAGCGCAAGAAACGGCGAGTAAGATGCACTATTAAACTTCTAGGGTAGGGCAAACAGAGACCCGATAAGATGATTTTATATTATGGTTAATTTAAGAATTCAGCGAAACTGTCTCATATTTGTTCAATTTACGTCGCTCCTATTTCAGATAGCGTATTGGGCTAAGCGGCATCTCAATGCGCATGAAATGGCGAGTAAAATGCACTATTAAACTTCTAGGATAAGGCAAACAGGGACCCGATTAGATCATTTTATATTACGGTTAATATAAGAATTCAGCGTAATTCTATCACATTTGTTCAACTTACGTCGCTCCTATTTCAGATAGCGTACTGGGCTAGGAGGCATCTTAAAGCGCGTGGAATGGCGAGTAAAATGCACTACTAAACTTCTATGATAGGGCAATCAGAGTCCCGTTTAGATCATTTTATATTTTGTTTAATATAAGATTTCAGGGAAATTCTATCACATTTGTTCAATTTACGTCGCTCCTATTTCAGATAGCGTATTGGGCTAAGCGGCATCTCAAATCGCATGAAATGGCGAGTAAAATGCACTATTAAACTTCTAGGGTAAGGCAAACAGAGACCCGATTAGATCATTTTATATTATGGTTAATTTAAGAATTCAGCCAAATTCTATCACATTTGTTCAATTTACGTCGCTATTATTTCAGATAGCGTATTGGGCTAAGCGCCATCTCAAAGCGCATGAAATGGCGAGTAAAATGCACTATTAAACTTCTAGGGTAGGGCAAACAGAGACCCGATTAGATCATTTTATATTATGGTTAATTTAAGAATTCAGCAAAATTCTAACACATTTGTTCAATTTACATCGCTCCTATTTCAGATATCGTATTGGGCTAAGCGGCAACTCAAAGCGCATGAAATGTCGAGTGAAATGCAGTATTAAACTTCTAGGATAGGGCGAACAGAGAACCGATTAGATCATTTTACATTAAGGTTAATATAAGAATTCTGGGTAATTCTATCACGTTTGTTCAATGTACGACGCTCCTATTTCAGATAGCGTATTGGGCTAAGCGGCATATCAAAGCGCATGAAATGGCGAGTAAAATGCATTGTTAAACTTCTAGGGTAGGGCAAACAGAGACCCGATTAGATCATTTCATATTATGGTTTATTTAAGAATTCAGCGAAACTCTATCATATTTGTTCAATTTACGTCGCTCCTATTTCAGATAGCGTATTGGGCTAAGCAGCATCTCAATGCGCATGAAACGGCGAGTAAAATGCACTATTAAACTTCTAGGGTAGGGCAAACAGAGACCCCATTAGATCATTTTATATTATGGTTAATTTAAGAATTCTGCCAAATTCTATCACATTTGTTCAATTTACGTCGCTCCAATTTCAGATAGCTTATTGGGCTAAGAGGCATCTCAAAGCGCGTGAAATGACGAGTGAAATGAACTATTAAACTTCGAGGATAAGGCAAACAGAGACCCGATTAGATCATTTTATATTACGGTTAATATAAGAATTCAGCGTAATTCTATCACATTTGTTCAATTTACGTCGCTGATATTTCAGATAGCGTATTGGGCTAAGCGGCATCTCAAAGCGCAAAAAATGGCGAGTAAAATGCACTATTAAACTTCTAGGGTAGGGCGAACAGAGACCCGATTAGATCGTTTTACATTAAGGTTAATATAAGTATTCAGGGAAATTCTATCACATTTGTTCAATTTACGTCGCTCCTATTCCACATAGCGTATTGGGGTAAGCGGCATCTCAAAGCGCATGAAATGGCGAGTAAAATGCACTGTTAAACTTCTAGGGTAGGGCAAACAGAGACCCGATTAGATCATTTTATATTATGGTTAATTTAAGAATTCAGCCAAATTCTATCACATTTGTCCAATTTACGTCGATCCTATTTCAGATAGCGTATTGGGCTAAGCAGCATCTCAATGCGCATGAAACGGCGAGTAAAATGCACTATTAAACTTCTAGGGTAGGGCAAACAGAGACCCCATTAGATCATTTTATATTATGGTTAATTTAAGAATTCTGCCAAATTCTATCACATTTGTTCAATTTACGTCGCTCCAATTTCAGATAGCTTATTGGGCTAAGAGGCATCTCAAAGCGCATGAAATGACGAGTGAAATGAACTATTAAACTTCTAGGATAAGGCAAACAGAGACCCGATTAGATCATTTTATATTACGGTTAATATAAGAATTCAGCGTAATTCTATCACATTTGTTCAACTTACGTCGCTGATATTTCAGATAGCGTATTGGGCTAAGCGGCATCTCAAAGCGCAAAAAATGGCGAGTAAAATGCACTATTAAACTTCTAGGGTAGGGCGAACTGAGACCCGATTAGATCGTTTTACATTAAGGTTAATATAAGTATTCAGGGAAATTCTATCACATTTGTTCAATTTACGTCGCTCCTATTCCACATAGCGTATTGGGGTAAGCGGCATCTCAAAGCGCATGAAATGGCGAGTAAAATGCACTGTTAAACTTCTAGGGTAGGGCAAACAGAGACCCGATTAGATCATTTTATATTATGGTTAATTTAAGAATTCAGCCAAATTCTATCACATTTGTTCAATTTACGTCGCTCCTATTGCAGATAGCGTATTGGGCTAAGCGGCATCTCAAAGCGCATGAAATGACGAGTGAAATGCACTAGTAATCTTCTAGGGTAGGGCGAACAGAGACCCGATTAGATCATTTTATATTACGGTTAATATATGAATTCAGCGTAATTCTATCACATTTGTTCAATTTACGTTACTCCTATTTCAGATAGCGTATTGGGCTAAGCGGCATCTCAAAGCGCATGAAATGTCGAGTAAAATGCACTATTAAACTTCTAGGGTAGGGCAAACAGAGACCCGATTAGATCATTTTATGTTATGGTTAATTTAAGAATTCCGCGAAATTCTATCACATTTGTTCAATTTACGTTGCTCCAATTTCAGATAGCGTACTGGGCTAGGCGGCATCTTAAAGCGTGTGGAAAGGCGAGCTAAATGCACTATTAAACTTCTATGATAGGGCAATCAGAGACCCGACTAGATCATTTTATATTTTGGTTAATATAAGAATTCAGCGAAATTGTATCACATTTGTTCAATTTACGTCGCTCCTATTTCAGATAGCTTATTGGGCTAAGCGGCATCTCAAAGCGCACGAAATGACGAGTGAAATGCACTATTAAACTTCTAGGGTACGGCGAACAAAGATCTGATTACATCATTTTACATTAAGGTTAATATAAGATTTCAGCGAAACTCTATCACATTTGTTCAATTTACGTCGCTCATATTTCAGATAGCATATTGGGCTAAGCGGCATCTGAAAGCGCACGAAATGGCGAGTAAAATGCCCTATTAAACTTCTAGGGTAGGGCAAACAGAGACCGGATAAGATCATTTTATATTATGGTTAATTTAAGAATTCAGCGAAACTCTATCATATTTGTTCAATTTACGTCGCTCCTATTTCAGATAGAGTATTGGGCTATGCGCCATCTCAATGCGCATGATATGGCGAGTAAAATGCACTATTAAACTTCTAGGATAAGGCAAACAGAGACCCGATTTGATCATTTTATATTATGGTTAATTTAAGAATTCAGCGAAACTCTATCATATTTGTTCAATTTACGTCGCTCCTATTTCAGATAGAGTATTGGGCTAAGCGCCATCTCAATGCGCATGAAATGTCGAGTAAAATGCACTATTAAACTTCTAGGGTAGGGCAAACAGAGACCCGATTAGATCATTTTATGTTATGGTTAATTTAAGAATTCCGCGAAATTCTATCACATTTGTTCAATTTACGTCGCTCCAATTTCAGATAGCTTATTGGGCTAAGAGGCATCTCAAAGCGCATGAAATGACGAGTGAAATTCACTATTAAACTTCTAGGATAAGGCAAACAGAGACCCGAATAGATCATTTTATATTACGGTTAATATAAGAATTCAGCCTAATTCTATCACATTTGTTCAACTTACGTCGCTCCTATTTCAGATAGCGTACTGGGCTAGGCGGCATCTTAAAGCGCGTGGAAGGGCGAGTAAAATGCACTATTAAACTTCTATGATAGGGCAATCAGAGTCCCGATTAGATCATTTTATATTTTGGTTAATATAAGAATTCAGCGAAATTCTATCACATTTGTTCAATTTACGTCGCTCCTATTTCAGATAGCTTATTGGGCTAAGCGGAATCTCAAAGCGCATGAAATGGCGAGTGAAATGCACTATTAAACTTCTATGATAGGGCAGACAGAGACCCGATTAGATCATTTTATATTATGGTTAATTTAAGAATTCAGCGAAATTCTATCACATTTGTACAATTTACGTCGCTCCTATTGCAGATAGCGTATTGGGCTAAGCGGGATCTCAAAGCGCATGAAATGGCGAGTAAAATGCACTATTAAACTTCTAGGGTAAGGCAAACAGAGACCCGATTAGATCATTTTATATTACGGTTAATATAAGAATTCAGCGAAATTCTATCACATTCGTTCAATTTACGTCGCTCCTATTTCAGATAGCGTATTGGGCTAAGCGCCATCTCAAAGCGCATGAAATGGCCAGTAAAATGCACTATTGAACTTCTAGGGTAAGGCAAACAGAGACCCGATTAGATCATTTTATATTACTGTTAATATAAGAATTCAGCGTAATTCTATCACATTTGTTCAACTTGCGTCGCTCCTATTTCAGATAGCGTACTGGGCTAGGCGGAATCTTAAAGCGCGTGGTTTGGCGAGTAAAATGCACTATTAAACTTCTATGATAGAGCAATCTGATACCCGATTAGATCATTTTATATTTTGGTTAATATAAGAATTCAGCGAAATTCTATCACAATTGTTCTATTTACGTCGCTCCTATTTCAGATAGCGTATTGGGCTAAGCGGCATCTCAAAGCGCATGAAATGGCGAGTGAAATGCACTATTAAACTTCTAGGGTGGGGCGAACAGAGACCCGATTAGATCATTTTACATTAAGGTTAATATAAGTATTCAGGGAAATTCTATCACATTTGTTCAATTTACGTCGCTCCTATTTCAGATATCGTATTGGGCTAAGCGGCATCTCAAAGCGCATGAAACGGCGAGTAAAATGCACTGCTAATCTTGTAGGGTAGGGCAAACAGAGACCCGATTAGATCATTTCATATTATCGTTTATTTAAGAATTCAGAAAAATTCTATCACATTTGTTCAATTTACGTGGCTCCTATTTCAGATTGCTTATTGGGCTAAGCGGCACCTCAAAGCGCATGAAATGACGAGTGAAATGCACTAGTAATCTTCTAGGGTAGGGCGAACAGAGACCCGATTAGGTCATTTAGTATTATGGTTAATTTAAGAATTCAGCGAAATTCTATAAGATTTGTTCAATTTACGTCGCTCCAATTTCAGATAGCGTACTGGTCTAGGCGGCATCTTAAAGCGCATGAAATGACGAGTGAAATGCACTATTAAACTTCTATGATAGGGCAATCAGAGACCCGACTAGATCATTTTATATTTTGGTTAACATAAGAATTCAGCGAAATTCTATCACAATTGTTCAATTTACGTCGCTCCCATTTCAGATAGCGTATTGGGCTAAGCGGCATCTCAAAGCGCATGAAATGGCGAGTAAAATGCACTATTAATCTTCTAGGGTAAGGCAAACAGGGACCCGATTAGATCATTTTATAATACGGTTAATATAAGTATTCAGCGTAATTCTATCACATTTGTTCGATTTACGTCGCTCCTATTTCAGATAGCTTATTGGGCGAAGCGCCATCTCAAAGCGCATGAAATGGCGAGCAAAAGTGCACTATTAAACTTCTAGGGTAGGGCAAACAGAGACCCGATTAGATAATTTTATATTACGGTTAATATAAGAATTCAGCGTAATTCTATCACATTTGTTCAACTTACGTCGCTCCTATTTCAGATAGCGTACTGGGCTAGGCGGCATCACAAAGCGCATGAAATGACGAGTGAAATGCACTATTAAACTTCTATGATAGGGCAAACAGAGACCCGATTAGATCATTTTATATTATGGTTAATTTAAGAATTCAGCAAAATTCTATCACACTTGTCCAATTTACTTCGCTCCTATTTCAGATAGCGTACTGGGCTAGGCGGCATCTTAAAGCGCGTGAAATGGCCAGTAAAATGCACTATTAAACTTCTATGATAGGGCAATCAGAGACCCGATTAGATCATTTTATATTTTGGTTAATATAAGAATTCAGCGAAATTCTATCACATTTGTTCAATTTACGTTGCTCCTATTTCAGATAGCGTATTGGGCTAAGCGGCATCTCAAAGCGCATGAAATGACGAGTAAAATGCACTATTAAACTTCTAGGGTTGGGCGAACAAAGACCCGATTAGATCATTTTACAAAAGATTATTATAAGAATTCAGCGAAATTCTATCACATTTGTTCAATTTACGTCGCTCCTATTTCAGATAGCGTATTGGGCTAAGCGGCATCTCAAAGCGCATGAAATGACGAGTGAAAGGCACTATTAAACTTCTAGGGTAGGGCGAACAGAGAACCGATTAGATCATTTTACATTAAGGTTAATATAAGAATTCAGGGTAATTCTATCACGTTTGTTCAATGTACGTCGCTCCTATTTCAGATAGTGTACTGGGCTAGGCGGCATCTTAAAGTACGTGGAAGGGCGAGTAAAATGCATTCCCAACTTCTAGAGTAGGGCAAACAGAGACCCGATTAGATCATTTCATATTATGGTTTATTTAAGAATTCAGCGAAACTCTATCATATTTGTTCAATTTACGTCGCTCCTATTTCAGATAGCGTATTGGGCTAAGCGGCATCTCAATGCGCATGAAATGGCGAGTAAAATGCACTATTAAACTTCTAGGGTAGGGCAAACAGAGACCCGATTAGATCATTTTATATTATGGTTAATATAAGAATTCAGCGTAATTCTATCACATTTGTTCAATTTACGTCGTTCCTATTTCAGATAGCGTATTGGGCTAAGCGGCATCTCAATGCGCATGAAATGGCGAGTAAAATGCACTATTAAACTTCTAGGATAATGCAAACAGAGACCCGATTAGATCATTTTATATTACGGTTAATATAAGAATTCAGCGTAATTCTATCACATTTGTTCAACTTAAGTCGCTCCTATTTCAGATAGCGTACTGGTCTAGGCGGCATCTCAGAGCGCATGAAATGGCGAGTAAAATGCACTATTAAACTTCTAGGGTAGGGCAAACAGAGACCCGATTAGATCATTTTATATTATGGTTAATTTAAGAATTCAGCCAAATTCTATCACATTTGTTCAATTTACGTCGCTCCTATTTCAGATCGCGTACTGGGCTAGGCGGAATTTTAAAGCGCGTGAATTGGCGAGTAAAATGCACTATTAAACTTCTATGATAGGGCAATCAGAGACCCGATTAGATCATTTTATATTTTGGTTAATATAAGAATTCAGCGAAATTCTATCACAATTGTTCTATTTACGTCGCTCCTATTTCAGATAGCGTATTGGGCTAAGCGGCATCTCAAAGCGCATGAAATGACGAGTGAAAGGCGCTACTAATCTTCTAGGGTAGGGCGAACAGAGAACCGATTAGATCATTTTATATTACGGTTAATATAAGAATTCAGCGTAATTCTATCACATTTGTTCAACTTACGTCGCTCGTACTTCAGATAGCGTACTGGGCTCGGCGGCATCTTAAAGCGCAAGAAACGGCGAGTAAGATGCACTATTAAACTTCTAGGGTAGGGCAAACAGAGACCCGATAAGATGATTTTATATTATGGTTAATTTAAGAATTCAGCGAAACTGTCTCATATTTGTTCAATTTACGTCGCTGATATTTCAGATAGCGTATTGGGCTAAGCGGCATCTCAGAGCGCATGAAATGGCGAGTAAAATGCACTATTAAACTTCTAGGGTAGGGCAATCAGAGTCCCGTTTAGATCATTTTATATTATGGTTAATTTAAGAATTCAGCCAAATACTATCACATTTGTTCAATTTACGTCGCTACTATTTCAGGTAGCGTATAGGGCTAAGCGCCATCTCAAAGCGCATGAAATGGCGAGTAAAATGCACTATTAAACTTCTAGGGTAGGGCAAACAGAGACCCGATTAGATCATTTTATATTATGGTTAATTTAAGAATTCAGCAAAATTCTATCACATTTGTTCAATTTACATCGCTCCTATTTCAGATATCGTATTGGGCTAAGCGGCAACTCAAAGCGCATGAAATGTCGAGTGAAATGCAGTATTAAACTTCTAGGATAGGGCGAACAGAGAACCGATTAGATCATTTTACATTAAGGTTAATATAAGAATTCTGGGTAATTCTATCACGTTTGTTCAATGTACGACGCTCCTATTTCAGATAGCGTATTGGGCTAAGCGGCATATCAAAGCGCATGAAATGGCGAGTAAAATGCACTGTTAAACTTCTAGGGTAGGGCAAACAGAGACCCGATTAGATCATTTCATATTATGGTTTATTTAAGAATTCAGCGAAACTCTATCACATTTGTTCAATTTACGTCGCTCCAATTTCAGATAGCTTATTGGGCTAAGAGGCATCTCAAAGCGCATGAAATGACGAGTGAAATGAACTATTAAACTTCTAGGATAAGGCAAACAGAGACCCGATTAGATCATTTTATATTACGGTTAATATAAGAATTCAGCGTAATTCTATCACATTTGTTCAATTTACGTCGCTGATATTTCAGATAGCGTATTGGGCTAAGCGGCATCTCAAAGCGCAAAAAATGGCGAGTAAAATGCACTATTAAACTTCTAGGGTAGGGCGAACAGAGACCCGATTAGATCGTTTTACATTAAGGTTAATATAAGTATTCAGGGAAATTCTATCACATTTGTTCAATTTACGTCGCTCCTATTCCACATAGCGTATTGGGGTAAGCGGCATCTCAAAGCGCATGAAATGGCGAGTAAAATGCACTGTTAAACTTCTAGGGTAGGGCAAACAGAGACCCGATTAGATCATTTTATATTATGGTTAATTTAAGAATTCAGCCAAATTCTATCACATTTGTTCAATTTACGTCGCTCCTATTGCAGATAGCGTATTGGGCTAAGTGGCATCTCAAAGCGCATGAAATGACGAGTGAAATGCACTGGTAATCTTCTAGGGTAGGGCGAACAGAGACCCGATTAGATCATTTTATATTACGGTTAATATATGAATTCAGCGTAATTCTATCACATTTGTTCAATTTACGTTACTCCTATTTCAGATAGCGTATTGGGCTAAGCGGCATCTCAAAGCGCATGAAATGTCGAGTAAAATGCACTATTAAACTTCTAGGGTAGGGCAAACAGAGACCCGATTAGATCATTTTATGTTATGGTTAATTTAAGAATTCCGCGAAATTCTATCACATTTGTTCAATTTACGTTGCTCCAATTTGAGATAGCGTACTGGGCTAGGCGGCATCTTAAAGCGTGTGGAAAGGCGAGCTAAATGCACTATTAAACTTCTATGATAGGGCAATCAGAGACCCGACTAGATCATTTTATATTTTGGTTAATATAAGAATTCAGCGAAATTGTATCACATTTGTTCAATTTACGTCGCTCCTATTTCAGATAGCTTATTGGGCTAAGCGGCATCTCAAAGCGCATGAAATGACGAGTGAAATGCACTATTAAACTTCTAGGGTACGGCGAACAAAGATCCGATTAGATCATTTTACATTAAGGTTAATATAAGAATTCAGCGAAACTCTATCACATTTGTTCAATTTACGTCGCTCATATTTCAGATAGCATATTGGGCTAAGCGGCATCTGAAAGCGCACGAAATGGCGAGTAAAATGCCCTATTAAACTTCTAGGGTAGGGCAAACAGAGACCGAATAAGATCATTTTATATTATGGTTAATTTAAGAATTCAGCGAAACTCTATCATATTTGTTCAATTTACGTCGCTCCTATTTCAGATAGAGTATTGGGCTAAGCGCCATCTCAATGCGCATGATATGGCGAGTAAAATGCACTATTAAACTTCTAGGATAAGGCAAACAGAAACCCGATTAGATCATTTTATATTACGGTTAATATAAGAATTCAGCGTAATTCTATCACATTTGTTCAATTTACGTTACTCCTATTTCAGATAGCGTATTGGGCTAAGCGGCATCTCAAAGCGCATGAAATGTCGAGTAAAATGCACTATTAAACTTCTAGGGTAGGGCAAACAGAGACCCGATTAGATCATTTTATGTTATGGTTAATTTAAGAATTCCGCGAAATTCTATCACATTTGTTCAATTTACGTTGCTCCAATTTCAGATAGCGTACTGGGCTAGGCGGCATCTTAAAGCGTGTGGAAAGGCGAGCTAAATGCACTATTAAACTTCTATGATAGGGCAATCAGAGACCCGACTAGATCATTTTATATTTTGGTTAATATAAGAATTCAGCGAAATTCTATCACATTTGTTCAATTTACGTCGCTCCTATTTCAGATAGCTTATTGGGCTAAGCGGCATCTCAAAGCGCATGAAATGACGAGTGAAATGCACTATTAAACTTCTAGGGTACGGCGAACAAAGATCCGATTAGATCATTTTACATTAAGGTTAATATAAGAATTCAGCGAAACTCTATCACATTTGTTCAATTTACGTCGCTCATATTTCAGATAGCATATTGGGCTAAGCGGCATCTGAAAGCGCACGAAATGGCGAGTAAAATGCACTATTAGACTTCTATGGTAGGGCGAACAGAGACCCGATTAGATCGTTTTATATTATGGTTAATTTAAGCATTCAGCGAAATTCTATCACATTTGTTCAATTTACGTCGCTCCTATTTCCGATAGCGTACTGGGCTAGGCGGCATCTTAAAGCGCGTGGAATGGCGAGTAAAATGCACTACTAAACTTCTATGATAGGGCAATCAGAGACCCGATTAGATCATTTTATATTTTGTATAATATCAGATTTCAGGGAATTTGTATCACATTTGTTCAATTTACGTAGCTCCTAATTCAGATAGCGTATTCGGCTATGCGGCATCTCAATGCGCATGAAGTGGCGAATGAAATGCACTCTTAAACTTCTAGGCTAGGGCGAACAGAGACCCGATCAGATCATTTTACATTATGGTTAATAAAAGAATTCAGCGAAATTCTATCACATTTGTTCAACTTACGTCGCTCCTATTTCAGATAGCGTATTGGGCTAGGCGGCATCTCAAAGAGCATGAAATGGCGAGTAAAATGCACTAGTAGACTTCTACGGTAGGGCGAACAGAGACCCGATTAAATCATTTTATATTATGGTTAATTTATGACTTCAGCAAAATTCTATCACATTTGTTCAATTTACGTCGCTCCTATTTCAGATAGCGTACTGGGTTCGGCCGCATCTTAAAGCGCGTGGAATGGCGAGTGAAATGCACTATTAGACTTCTATGGTAGGGCGAACAGAGACCCGATTAGATCGTTTTATATTATGGTTAATTTAAGAATTCAGCCAAATTCTATCACATTTGTTCAATTTACGTCGCTCCTATTTCAGATAGCGTATTGGGCGGAGCGGCATCTCAAAGCGCATGAAATGGCGACTAAAATGCACTATTAAACTTCTAGGGTAGGGCAAGCAGAGACCCGATTAGATCATTTTATATTATGGTTAATTTAAGAAATCAGCAAAATTCTATCACATTCGTTCAATTTAGGTCGCTCCTATTTCAGATAGCGTTCTGGGCTAGGCGGCATCTTAAAGCGCGTGGAATGGTGAGTAAAATGCACTGCTAAACTTCTATGATAGGGCAATCAGAGACCCGATTAGATCATTTTATATTTTGTTTAATATAAGATTTCAGGGAAATTCTATCACATTTGTTCAATTTACGTCGCTCCTATTTCAGATAGCGTGTTGGGCTAAGCGGCATCTCAAAGCGCATGAAATGGCGAGTAAAATGCAATACTAAACTTCTAGGATAAGGCAAACAGATACCCGATTAGATCATTTTATATTACGGTTAATATAAGAATTCAGCCTAATTCTATCACATTTGTTCAACTTACGTCGCTCCTATTTCAGATAGCGTACTGGGCTAGGCGGCATCTTAAAGCGCGTGGAAGGGCGAGTAAAATGCACTATTAAACTTCTATGATAGGGCAATCAGAGTCCCGATTAGATCATTTTATATTTTGGTTAATATAAGAATTCAGCGAAATTCTATCACATTTGTTCAATTTACGTCGCTCCTATTTCAGATAGCTTATTGGGCTAAGCGGAATCTCAAAGCGCATGAAATGGCGAGTGAAATGCACTATTAAACTTCTATGATAGGGCAGACAGAGACCCGATTAGATCATTTTATATTATGGTTAATTTAAGAATTCAGCGAAATTCCATCACATTTGTACAATTTACGTCGCTCCTATTGCAGATAGCGTATTGGGCTAAGCGGGATCTCAAAGCGCATGAAATGGCGAGTAAAATGCACTATTAAACTTCTAGGATAGGGCAAACAGAGACCCGAATCGTTCATTTTATATTACGGTTAATATAAGAATTCCGCGTAATTCTATCACATTTGTTCAACGTACGTCGCTCCTATTTCAGATAGCGTACTGGGTTAGGCGGCATCTTAAAGCGCGTGGAATGGCGGGTAAAATGCACTATTAAACTTCTATGATAGGGCTATCAGAGACCCGATTAGATCATTTTATATTTTGGTTAATATAAGAATTCAGCGAAATTCTATCACATTTGTTCAACTTACGTCGCTGCTATTTCAGATAGCGTATTGGGCTAAGCGGCATCTCAAAGCGCATGAAATGACGAGTGAAATGCACTATTAAACTTCTAGGGTAGGGCAAACAGAGACCGGATAAGATCATTTTATATTATGGTTAATTTAAGAATTCAGCGAAACTCTATCATATTTGTTCAATTTACGTCGCTCCTATTTCAGACAGCGTATTGGGCTAAGCGGCATCTCAATGCGCATGAAATGGCGAGTAAAATGCACTATTAAACTTCTAGGGTAGGGTAAACAGAGACCCGATTAGATCCTTTTATATTTTGTTTAATATAAGATTTCAGGGAAATAGTATCACATTTGTTCAATTTACGTCGCTCCTATTTCAGATAGCGTATTGGGTTAAGCGGCATCTCAAAGCGCATGAAATGGCGAGTAAAATGCACTATTAAACTTCTAGGGTAGGGCAAGCAGAGACCCGATTAGATCATTTTATATTATGGTTAATTTAAGAATTCAGCAAAATCCTATCACATTTGTTCAATTTACGTCGCTCCTATTTCGGATAGCGTACTGGGCTAGGCGGCATCCTAAACCGCGTGGAGTGGCGAGTAAAATGCACTATTAAACTTGCATGATAGGGCAATCAGAGACGCGATTAGATCATTTTATATTTTGTTTAATACAAGATTTCAGGGAAATTCTATCACATTTGTTCAATTCGTGTCGCTCATATTTCAGATAGCGTATTGGGCTAAGCGGCATCTCAAAGCGCATGAAATGGCGAGTAAAATGCACTGTAAAACTTCAATGATAGGGCAGTCAGAGACCCGATTAGATCATTTTATATTTTGTTTAATTTAAGAATTCAGCAAGATTCTATCACATTTGTTGAATTTACGTCGCTCCTATTTCAGATAGCGTACTGGGCTAGGCGGCATCTTAGAGCGCGTGGAATGGCGAGTAAAATGCACTGTTAAACTTCAATGATAGGGCAGTCAGAGACCCGATTAGATCATTTTATATTTTGTTTAATATAACATTTCAGGGAAATCCTATCACATTTGTTCTATTTACGTCGCTCCTATTTCAGTTAGCGTATTGGGCTAACCGGCATCTCAAAGGGCATGAAATGGCGAATAAAATGGACTATTAAACTTCTAGGGTAAGGCAAACAGAGACCCGATTAGATCATTTTATATTACGGTTAATATAAGAATTCAGCGTAATTCTATCACATTTCTTCAAATTACGTCGCTCCTATTTCAGATAGCGTACTGGGCTGGGCGGCATCATAAAGCGCGTGGAATGGCGAGTAAAATGCACTATTAAACTTCTATGATAGGGCAATCAGTGACCCGATTAGATCATTTTATATTATAGTTAATTTAAGAATACAGCGAAATTCTATCACATTTGTTCAATTTACGTCGCTCCTATTTCAGATAGCGTATTGGGCTATGCGGCATCTTAAAGCGCTCGGAATGGCGAGTAAAATGCACTATTAAACTTCTATGCTAGGGCAATCAGAGACCCGATTAGATCATTTTATATTTTGGTTAATATAAGAATTTAGTGAAATTCTATCACATTTGTTCAATTTACGTCGCTCCTATTTCAGATAGCGTATTGGGCAAAGCGGCATCTCAAAGCGTATGAAATGGCGAATAAAATGCACTATTAAAGTTCTAGGCTCGGGCGAACAGAGATCCGATTAGTTCATTTTACATTATGGTTAATAAAAGAATTCAGCGAAATTCTATCACATTTGTTCCACTTATATCGCTCCAATTTCAGATAGCGTATTAGGCTAAGCGGCATCTCAAAGCGCATGAAATGACGAGTAAAATGCACTATTAAAGTTCTAAGGTAGGGCAAACAGAGACCCGATTAGATCATTTTATATTATGGTTAATTTAAGAATTCAGCAAAATTCTATCACATTTGTTCAACTTACGTCGCTCCTATTTCAGACAGCGTACTGGGCTAGGCGGCAACTTAAAGCGCGTGGAATGGCGAGTAAAATGCACTACTAAACTTCTATGATAGGGCAATCAGAGACCCGATTAGATCATTTTATATTTTGTTTAATATAAGATTTCAGGGAAATAGTATCACATTTGTTCAGTTTACGTCGCTCCTATTCCAGATAGCGTATTCGGCTAAGCGGCATCTCAAAGCGCATGAAATGACGAGTAAAATGCACTATTAAACTTCTAGGGTAGGTCAAGCAGAGACCCGATTAGATCATTTTATATTATGGTTAATTTAAGTATTTAGCAAAATTCTATCACATTCGTTCAATTTAGGTCGCTCCTATTTCAGATAGCGTATTGGGCTAAGCGGCATCTCAAAGCGCATGAAATGGCGAGTGAAAAGCACTATAAGACTTCTATGGTAGGGCGAACAGAGACCAGATTAGATCATTTTACATTCTGGTTAATAAAATAATTCAGC
>CAKAJE020001605.1:0-26917 GCA_916610135.2 Macropis europaea
TTAATATAAGATTTCAGGGAAATTCTATCACATTTGTTCAATTTACGTCGCTCCTATTTCAGATAGCGTATTGGGCTAAGCGGCATCTTAAAGCGCATGAAATGGCGAATAAAGTGCACCATTAAACTTCTAGGCTAGGGCGAACGGAGACCCGATTAGATCATTTTATATTTTGGTTAATACAAGAATTCAGCGAAATTCTATCACATTTGTTCAATTTACGTCGCTCCTATTTCAGATAGCGTATTGGGCTAAGCGGCATCTCAAGGCGCACGAAATGACGAATAAAATGCACTATTAAGCTTCTACGCTAGGGCGAAGAGAGACCCGATTAGATCATTTAACATTATGGTTAATAAAAGAATTCAGCGAAATTCTATAACATTTGTTCAATTTACATTTCTCCCATTTCAGATAGCGTATTGGGCTAAGCGGCATCTCAAAGCGCATGAAATGACGAATAAAATGCGCTATTAAGCTTCTACGCTAGGGCGAACAGAGACCCGATTAGATCATTTTATATTACGGTTAATATAAGAATTCAGCGTAATTCTGTCACATTTGTTCAACTTTCGTCGCTCCTATTTCAGATAGCGTACTGGGCTGGGCGGCATCTTAAAGCGCGTGGAAGGGCGAGTAACATGCACTACTAAACTTCTATGATAGGGCAATCAGAGAGCCGATTAGATCATTTTATATTTTGGTTAATATAAGAATTCAGCGAAATTCTATCACATTTATTCAATTTACGTCGCTCCTATTTCAGATTGCGTATTGGGCTAAGCGGCATCTCAAAGCGCATGAAATGACGAGTGAAAGGCACTATTAAACTTCTAGGGTTGGGCGAACAAAGACCCGATTAGATCATTTTACATTAAGGTTAATATAAGAATTCAGGCAAATTCTATCACATTTGTTTAATTTACGTCGCTCCTATTTAAGATAGCTTATTGGGCTAAGCGGCATCTCAAAGCGCATGAAATGTCGAGTGAAATGCACTATTAAACTTCTAGGGTAGGGCGAACAGAGACTCGATTAGATCATTTTATATTATGGTTAATTTAAGAATTCAGCGAAATTCTATCACATTTGTTCAATTTACGTCGCTCCCATTTCAGATAGCGTACTGGGCTAGACGGCATCTTAAAGCGCATGAAATGGCGAGTACAATGCACTATTAAACTTCTAGGGTAAGGCAAACAGAGCCCCAATTAGATCATTTTATATTTTGTTCAATATAAGATTTCAGGGAAATTCTATCACATTTGTTCAATTTACGTCGCTCCTATTTCAGATAGCGTATTGGGCTAGACGGTATCTTAAAGCGCCTGGAAGGGCGAGTAAAATGCACTACTAAACTTCTATGATAGGGCAATCAGAGCCCCAATTTGATCATTTTATATTTTGTTCAATATAAGATTTCAGGGAAATTCTATCACATTTGTTCAATTTACGTCGCTCCTATTTCAGATAGCGTATTGGGCTAAGCGGCATCTTAAAGCGCATGAAATGGCGAATAAAATGCACCATTAAACTTCTAGGCTAGGGCGAACGGAGACCCGATTAGATCATTTTATATTTTGGTTAATACAAGAATTCAGCGAAATTCTATCACATTTGTTCAATTTACGTCGCTCCTATTTCAGATAGCGTATTGGGCTAAGCGGCATCTCAAGGCGCACGAAATGACGAATAAAATGCACTATTAAGCTTCTACGCTAGGGCGAAGAGAGACCCGATTAGATCATTTAACATTATGGTTAATAAAAGAATTCAGCGAAATTCTATAACATTTGTTCAATTTACATTTCTCCCATTTCAGATAGCGTATTGGGCTAAGCGGCATCTCAAAGCGCATGAAATGACGAATAAAATGCGCTATTAAGCTTCTACGCTAGGGCGAACAGAGACCCGATTAGATCATTTTATATTACGGTTAATATAAGAATTCAGCGTAATTCTGTCACATTTGTTCAACTTACGTCGCTCCTATTTCAGATAGCGTACTGGGCTGGGCGGCATCTTAAAGCGCGTGGAAGGGCGAGTAAAATGCACTACTAAACTTCTATGATAGGGCAATCAGAGAGCCGATTAGATCATTTTATATTTTGGTTAATATAAGAATTCAGCGAAATTCTATCACATTTATTCAATTTACGTCGCTCCTATTTCAGATTGCGTATTGGGCTAAGCGGCATCTCAAAGCGCATGAAATGACGAGTGAAAGGCACTATTAAACTTCTAGGGTTGGGCGAACAAAGACCCGATTAGATCATTTTACATTAAGGTTAATATAAGAATTCAGGCAAATTCTATCACATTTGTTTAATTTACGTCGCTCCTGTTTAAGATAGCTTATTGGGCTAAGCGGCATCTCAAAGCGTATGAAATGTCGAGTGAAATGCACTATTAAACTTCTAGGGTAGGGCGAACAGAGACTCGATTAGATCATTTTATATTATGGTTAATTTAAGAATTCAGCGAAATTCTATCACATTTGTTCAATTTACGTCGCTCCCATTTCAGATAGCGTACTGGGCTAGACGGCATCTTAAAGCGCATGAAATGGCGAGTACAATGCACTATTAAACTTCTAGGGTAAGGCAAACAGAGCCCCAATTAGATCATTTTATATTTTGTTCAATATAAGATTTCAGGGAAATTCTATCACATTTGTTCAATTTACGTCGCTCCTATTTCAGATAGCGTATTGGGGCTAGACGGTATCTTAAAGCGCCTGGAAGGGCGAGTAAATGCACTACTAAACCTTCTATGATAGGGCAATCAGAGCCCCAATTTGATCATTTTATATTTTGTTCAATATAAGATTTCAGGGAAATTCTATCACATTTGTTCAATTTACGTCGCTCCTATTTCAGATAGCGTATTGGGCTAAGCGGCATCTTAAAGCGCATGAAATGGCGAATAAAATGCACCATTAAACTTCTAGGCTAGGGCGAACGGAGACCCGATTAGATCATTTTATATTTTGGTTAATACAAGAATTCAGCGAAATTCTATCACATTTGTTCAATTTACGTCGCTCCTATTTCAGATAGCGTATTGGGCTAAGCGGCATCTCAAGGCGCACGAAATGACGAATAAAATGCACTATTAAGCTTCTACGCTAGGGCGAAGAGAGACCCGATTAGATCATTTAACATTATGGTTAATAAAAGAATTCAGCGAAATTCTATAACATTTGTTCAATTTACATTTCTCCCATTTCAGATAGCGTATTGGGCTAAGCGGCGTCTCAAAGCGCATGAAATGACGAATAAAATGCGCTATTAAGCTTCTACGCTAGGGCGAACAGAGACCCGATTAGATCATTTTATATTACGGTTAATATAAGAATTCAGCGTAATTCTGTCACATTTGTTCAACTTACGTCGCTCCTATTTCAGATAGCGTACTGGGCTGGGCGGCATCTTAAAGCGCGTGGAAGGGCGAGTAAAATGCACTACTAAACTTCTATGATAGGGCAATCAGAGAGCCGATTAGATCATTTTATATTTTGGTTAATATAAGAATTCAGCGAAATTCTATCACATTTATTCAATTTACGTCGCTCCTATTTCAGATTGCGTATTGGGCTAAGCGGCATCTCAAAGCGCATGAAATGACGAGTGAAAGGCACTATTAAACTTCTAGGGTTGGGCGAACAAAGACCCGATTAGATCATTTTACATTAAGGTTAATATAAGAATTCAGGCAAATTCTATCACATTTGTTTAATTTACGTCGCTCCTATTTAAGATAGCTTATTGGGCTAAGCGGCATCTCAAAGCGCATGAAATGTCGAGTGAAATGCACTATTAAACTTCTAGGGTAGGGCGAACAGAGACTCGATTAGATCATTTTATATTATGGTTAATTTAAGAATTCAGCGAAATTCTATCACATTTGTTCAATTTACGTCGCCTCCTATTTCAGATAGCGTACTGGGCTAGACGGCATCTTAAAGCGCATGAAATGGCGAGTACAATGCACTATTAAACTTCTAGGGTAAGGCAAACAGAGCCCCAATTAGATCATTTTATATTTTGTTCAATATAAGATTTCAGGGAAATTCTATCACATTTGTTCAATTTACGTCGCTCCTATTTCAGATAGCGTATTGGGCTAGACGGTATCTTAAAGCGCCTGGAAGGGCGAGTAAAATGCACTACTAAACTTCTATGATAGGGCAATCAGAGCCCCAATTTGATCATTTTATATTTTGTTCAATATAAGATTTCAGGGAAATTCTATCACATTTGTTCAATTTACGTCGCTCCTATTTCAGATAGCGTATTGGGCTAAGCGGCATCTTAAAGCGCATGAAATGGCGAATAAAATGCACCATTAAACTTCTAGGCTAGGGCGAACGGAGACCTGATTAGATCATTTTATATTTTGGTTAATACAAGAATTCAGCGAAATTCTATCACATTTGTTCAATTTACGTCGCTCCTATTTCAGATAGCGTATTGGGCTAAGCGGCATATCAAGGCGCACGAAATGACGAATAAAATGCACTATTAAGCTTCTACGCTAGGGCGAAGAGAGACCCGATTAGATCATTTAACATTATGGTTAATAAAAGAATTCAGCGAAATTCTATAACATTTGTTCAATTTACATTTCTCCCATTTCAGATAGCGTATTGGGCTAAGCGGCATCACAAAGCGCATGAAATGACGAATAAAATGCGCTATTAAGCTTCTACGCTAGGGCGAACAGAGACCCGATTAGATCATTTTATATTACGGTTAATATAAGAATTCAGCGTAATTCTGTCACATTTGTTCAACTTACGTCGCTCCTATTTCAGATAGCGTACTGGGCTGGGCGGCATCTTAAAGCGCGTGGAAGGGCGAGTAAAATGCACTACTAAACTTCTATGATAGGGCAATCAGAGAGTCGATTAGATCATTTTATATTTTGGTTAATATAAGAATTCAGCGAAATTCTATCACATTTATTCAATTTACGTCGCTCCTATTTCAGATTTCGTATTGGGCTAAGCGGCATCTCAAAGCGCATGAAATGACGAGTGAAAGGCACTATTAAACTTCTAGGGTTGGGCGAACAAAGACCCGATTAGATCATTTTACATTAAGGTTAATATAAGAATTCAGGCAAATTCTATCACATTTGTTTAATTTACGTCGCTCCTATTTAAGATAGCTTATTGGGCTAAGCGGCATCTCAAAGCGCATGAAATGTCGAGTGAAATGCACTATTAAACTTCTAGGGTAGGGCGAACAGAGACTCGATTAGATCATTTTATATTATGGTTAATTTAAGAATTCAGCGAAATTCTATCACATTTGTTCAATTTACGTCGCTCCCATTTCAGATAGCGTACTGGGCTAGACGGCATCTTAAAGCGCATGAAATGGCGAGTACAATGCACTATAAAACTTCTAGGGTAAGGCAAACAGAGCCCCAATTAGATCATTTTATATTTTGTTCAATATAAGATTTCAGGGAAATTCTATCACATTTGTTCAATTTACGTCGCTCCTATTTCAGATAGCGTATTGGGCTAGACGGTATCTTAAAGCGCCTGGAAGGGGGAGTAAAATGCACTACTAAACTTCTATGATAGGGCAATCAGAGCCCCAATTTGATCATTTTATATTTTGTTCAATATAAGATTTCAGGGAAATTCTATCACATTTGTTCAATTTACGTCGCTCCTATTTCAGATAGCGTATTGGGCTAAGCGGCATCTTAAAGCGCATGAAATGGCGAATAAAATGCACCATTAAACTTCTAGGCTAGGGCGAACGGAGACCCGATTAGCTCATTTTACATTTTGGTTAATACAAGAATTCAGCGAAATTCTATCACATTTGTTCAATTTACGTCGCTCCTATTTCAGATAGCGTATTGGGCTAAGCGGCATATCAAGGCGCACGAAATGACGAATAAAATGCACTATTAAGCTTCTACGCTAGGGCGAAGAGAGACCCGATTAGATCATTTAACATTATGGTTAATAAAAGAATTCAGCGAAATTCTATAACATTTGTTCAATTTACATTTCTCCCATTTCAGATAGCGTATTGGGCTAAGCGGCATCTCAAAGCGCATGAAATGACGAATAAAATGCGCTATTAAGCTTCTACGCTAGGGCGAACAGAGACCCGATTAGATCATTTTATATTACGGTTAATATAAGAATTCAGCGTAATTCTGTCACATTCGTTCAACTTACGTAGCTCCTATTTCAGATAGCGTACTGGGCTAGGCGGCAACTTAAACCGCGTGGAATGGCGAGTAAAATGCACTATTAAACTTCTATGATAGGGCAATCAGAGACCCGATTAGTTCACTTTATATTTTGGTTAATATAAGAATTCAGCGAAGTTCTATCGCATTTGTTCAATTTACGTCGCTCCTATTTCAGATAGCTTATTGGGCTACGCGGCAACTCAAAGCTTATGAAAAAACGAGTGAAATGCACTATTAAACTTCTAGGGTAGGACGAACAAAGACCCGATTAGATCATTTTACATTAAGGTTAAAATAAGAATTCAGCGAAATTCTATCACATTTGTTCAATTTACGTCGCTCCTATTTCAGATAGCGTATTGGGATAAGAGGCATCTCAAAGCGCATGAAATGGCGAGTAAAATGCACTATTAAACTTCTAGGATAAGGCAAACAGAGACCCGATTAGATCATTTTATATTACGGTTAATATAAGAAATCAGCGTAATTCTGTCACATTCCTTCAACTTACGTAGCTCCTATTTCAGATAGCGTACTGGGCTAGGCGGCATCTTAAAGCGCGTGGAATGGCGAGTAAAATGCACTATTAAACTTCTATGATAGGGCAATCAGAGACCCGATTAGATCATTTTATATTTTAGTTAATATAAGAATTCAGCGAAATTCTATCACATTTGTTCAATTTACGTCGCTCCAATTTCAGATGGCTTATTGGGCTAACCGGCATCGCAAAGCGCATGAATTGACGAGTGAAATGCACTATTAAACTTCTTGGGTAGGGCAAACAGAGACCCGATTAGATCATTTTACATTAAGGTTAAAATAAGAATTCAGCGAAATTCTATCACGTTTGTTCAATTTACGTCGCTCCAATTTCAGATAGCGTATTGGGCTAAGCGGCATCTCAATGCGCATGAAATGGCCAGTAAAATGCACTATTAAACTTCTAGGATAAGGCAAACGGAGACCCGATTAGACCATTTCATATTACGGTTAATATAAGAATTCAGCGTTATCCTATCACATTTGTTCAACTTACGTCGCTCCTATTTCAGATAGCGTACTGGGCTAGGCGGCATCTTAAAGCGTGTGGAATGGCGAACAAAATGCACTCTTAAACTTCTATGATAGGGCAATCAGAGACCCGATTAGATCATTTTATAGTTTGGTTAATATAAGAATTCAGCGAAATTCTATCACATTTGTTCAATTTACGTCGCTCCTATTTCAGATAGCGTATTGGGCTAAGCGGCATCTCAAAGCGCAAGAAATGGCGAGTAAAATGCACTATTAAACTTCTAGGGTAGGGCAAACAGAGACCCCATTAGATCATTTTATATTATGGTTAATTTAAGAATTCAGCGAAATTCTATCACATTTGTTCAATTTACGTTGCTCCTATTTCAGATAGCGTATTGGGCTAAGCGGCATCTCAAAGCGCAAGAAATGGCGAGTAAAATGCACTATTAAACTTCTTGGGTAGGGCGAACAAAGACCCGATTAGATCATTTTACATTAAGGTTAATATAAGAATTCAGCGAAATTCTATCACATTTGTTCAATTTACATCGCTCCTATTTCAGATAGCGACTTGTGCTAAGCGGCATCTCAAAGCGCAAGAAATGGCGAGTAAAATGCACTATTAAACTTCTAGGGTAGGGCAAACAGACACCCCATTAGATCATTTTATATTATGGTTAATTTAAGAATTCAGCGAAATTCTCTCACATTTGTTCAATTTACGTCGCTGATATGTCAGATAGCGTACCCGGATAGGCGGCATCTTAAAGCGCGAGGAATGGCGAGTAAAATGCACTATTAAACTTCTATGATAGGGCAATCAGAGACCCGATTAGATCATTTTATATTATGGTTAATTTAAGAATTCAGCGAAATTCTATCACATTTGTTCAATTTACATCGCTCCTATTTCAGATAGCGTACTGGGCTAGGCGGCATCTTAAAGCGCGTGGAATGGCGAGCAAAATGCACTCTTAAACTTCTATGATAGGGCAATCAGAGACCCGATTAGATCATTTTATATTATGGTTAATATAAGAATTCAGCGAAGTTCTATCACATTTGTTTAATTTACGTCGCTCCTATTTCAGATAGCGTATTGGGCTAAGCGGCATCTCAAAGCGCACGAAATGGCGAGTAAAATGCACTATTAAACTTCTAGGGTAGGGCAATCAGAGACCCGATTAGATCATTTTATATTTTGGTTAATATAAGAATTCAGCGGAGTTCTATCACATTTGTTCAATTTACGTCGCTCCCATTTCAGATAGCGTACTGGGCTAGACGGCATCGTAAAGCGCATGAAATGGCGAGTACAATGCACTATAAAACTTCTAGGGTAAGGCAAACAGAGCCCCAATTAGATCATTTTATATTTTGTTCAATATAAGATTTCAGGGAAATTCTATCACATTTGTTCAATTTACGTCGCTCCTATTTCAGATTGCGTATTGGGCTAGACGGTATCTTAAAGCGCCTGGAAGGGGGAGTAAAATGCACTACTGAACTTCTATGATAGGGCAATCAGAGCCCCAATTTGATCATTTTATATTTTGTTCAATATAAGATTTCAGGGAAATTCTATCACATTTGTTCAATTTACGTCGCTCCTATTTCAGATAGCGTATTGGGCTAAGCGGCATCTTAAAGCGCATGAAATGGCGAATAAAATGCACCATTAAACTTCTAGGCTAGGGCGAACGGAGACCCGATTAGCTCATTTTACATTTTGGTTAATACAAGAATTCAGCGAAATTCTATCACATTTGTTCAATTTACGTCGCTCCTATTTCAGATAGCGTATTGGGCTAAGCGGCATATCAAGGCGCACGAAATGACGAATAAAATGCACTATTAAGCTTCTACGCTAGGGCGAAGAGAGACCCGATTAGATCATTTAACATTATGGTTAATAAAAGAATTCAGCGAAATTCTATAACATTTGTTCAATTTACATTTCTCCCATTTCAGATAGCGTATTGGGCTAAGCGGCATCTCAAAGCGCATGAAATGACGAATAAAATGCGCTATTAAGCTTCTACGCTAGGGCGAACAGAGACCCGATTAGATCATTTTATATTACGGTTAATATAAGAATTCAGCGTAATTCTGTCACATTCGTTCAACTTACGTAGCTCCTATTTCAGATAGCGTACTGGGCTAGGCGGCAACTTAAACCGCGTGGAATGGCGAGCAAAATGCACTATTAAACTTCTATGATAGGGCAATCAGAGACCCGATTAGTTCATTTTATATTTTGGTTAATATAAGAATTCAGCGAAGTTCTATCGCATTTGTTCAATTTACGTCGCTCCTATTTCAGATAGCTTATTGGGCTATGCGGCAACTCAAAGCGCATGAAAAAACGAGTGAAATGCACTATTAAACTTCTAGGGTAGGGCGAACAAAGACCCGATTAGATCATTTTACATTAAGGTTAAAATAAGAATTCAGCGAAATTCTATCACATTTGTTCAATTTACGTCGCTCCTATTTCAGATAGCGTATTGGGATAAGAGGCATCTCAAAGCGCATGAAATGGCGAGTAAAATGCACTATTAAACTTCTAGGATAAGGCAAACAGAGACCCGATTAGATCATTTTATATTACGGTTAATATAAGAAATCAGCGTAATTCTGTCACATTCGTTCAACTTACGTAGCTCCTATTTCAGATAGCGTACTGGGCTAGGCGGCATCTTAAAGCGCGTGGAATGGCGAGTAAAATGCACTATTAAACTTCTATGATAGGGCAATCAGAGACCCGATTAGATCATTTTATATTTTAGTTAATATAAGAATTCAGCGAAATTCTATCACATTTGTTCAATTTACGTCGCTCCAATTTCAGATGGCTTATTGGGCTAACCGGCATCGCAAAGCGCATGAATTGACGAGTGAAATGCACTATTAAACTTCTTGGGTAGGGCAAACAGAGACCCGATTAGATCATTTTACATTAAGGTTAAAATAAGAATTCAGCGAAATTCTATCACATTTGTTCAATTTACGTCGCTCCAATTTCAGATAGCGTATTGGGCTAAGCGGCATCTCAATGCGCATGAAATGGCCAGTAAAATGCACTATTAAACTTCTAGGATAAGGCAAACGGAGACCCGATTAGACCATTTCATATTACGGTTAATATAAGAATTCAGCGTTATCCTATCACATTTGTTCAACTTACGTCGCTCCTATTTCAGATAGCGTACTGGGCTAGGCGGCATCTTAAAGCGTGTGGAATGGCGAACAAAATGCACTCTTAAACTTCTATGATAGGGCAATCAGAGACCCGATTAGATCATTTTATAGTTTGGTTAATATAAGAATTCAGCGAAATTCTATCACATTTGTTCAATTTACGTCGCTCCTATTTCAGATAGCCTATTGGGCTAAGCGGCATCTCAAAGCGCAAGAAATGGCGAGTAAAATGCACTATTAAACTTCTAGGGTAGGGCAAACAGAGACCCCATTAGATCATTTTATATTATGGTTAATTTAAGAATTCAGCGAAATTCTATCACATTTGTTCAATTTACGTTGCTCCTATTTCAGATAGCGTATTGGGCTAAGCGGCATCTCAAAGCGCAAGAAATGGCGAGTAAAATGCACTATTAAACTTCTTGGGTAGGGCGAACAAAGACCCGATTAGATCATTTTACATTAAGGTTAATATAAGAATTCAGCGAAATTCTATCACATTTGTTCAATTTACATCGCTCCTATTTCAGATAGCGACTTGTGCTAAGCGGCATCTCAAAGCGCAAGAAATGGCGAGTAAAATGCACTATTAAACTTCTAGGGTAGGGCAAACAGAGACCCCATTAGATCATTTTATATTATGGTTAATTTAAGAATTCAGCGAAATTCTCTCACATTTGTTCAATTTACGTCGCTGATATGTCAGATAGCGTACCCGGATAGGCGGCATCTTAAAGCGCGAGGAATGGCGAGTAAAATGCACTATTAAACTTCTATGATAGGGCAATCAGAGACCCGATTAGATCATTTTATATTATGGTTAATTTAAGAATTCAGCGAAATTCTATCACATTTGTTCAATTTACATCGCTCCTATTTCAGATAGCGTACTGGGCTAGGCGGCATCTTAAAGCGCGTGGAATGGCGAGCAAAATGCACTCTTAAACTTCTATGATAGGGCAATCAGAGACTCGATTAGATCATTTTATATTATGGTTAATATAAGAATTCAGCGAAGTTCTATCACATTTGTTCAATTTACGTCGCTCCTATTTCAGATAGCGTATTGGGCTAAGCGGCATCTCAAAGCGCACGAAATGGCGAGTAAAATGCACTATTAAACTTCTAGGGTAGGGCAATCAGAGACCCGATTAGATCATTTTATATTTTGGTTAATATAAGAATTCAGCGGAGTTCTATCACATTTGTTCAATTTACGACGCTCCTATTTCAGATAGCGTATTGGGCTAAGCGGCATCTCAAAGCGCATGAAATGGCGAGTAAAATGCACTATTAAACTTCTAGGGTAGGGCAATCAGAGACCCGATTAGATCATTTTATATTTTGGTTAATATAAGAATTCAGCGAAATTCTATCACATTTGTTCAATTTACGTCGCTCCTATTTCAGATAGCGTATTGGGCTAAGCGGCATCTCAAAGCGCATGAAATGGCGAGTAAAATGCACTATTAAACTTCTAGGATAAGGCAAACAGAGACCCGAATAGATCATTTTATATTACGGTTAACATAAGAATTCAGCGTAATTCTGTGACATTTGTTCAACTTACGTAGCTCCTATTTCAGATAGCGTACTGGGCTAGGCGGCAACTTAAAGCGCGTGGAATGGCGAGTAAAATGCACTATTAAACTTCTATGATAGGGCAATCAGAGACCCGATTAGATCATTTTATATTTTGGTTAATATAAGAATCCAGCGAAATTCTATCACATTTGTTCAACTTACGTCGCTCCTATTTCAGATAGCGTATTGGGCTAAGCGGCATCTCACAGCGCACGAAAGGGCGAGTATAATGCACTATTAAGCTTCTAGGGTTGGGCACATAGAGACCCGATTAGATCATTTTATATTATGGTTAATTTAAGAATTCAGCGAAATCCTATCACATTTGTTCATTTTACGTCGCTCCTATTTCAGATAGCGTATTGGGCTAAGCGGCATCTCAAAGCGCATGAAATGGCGAGTAAAATGCACTATTAAACTTCTAGGGTAGGGCAAACAGAGACCCCATTAGATCATTTTATATTATGGTTAATTAAAGAATTCAGCGAAATTCAATCACATTTGTTCAATTTACGTTGCTCCTATTTCAGATAGCGTATTGTGCTAAGCGGCATCTCAAAGCGCAAGAAATGGCGAGTAAAATGCACTATTAAACTTCTATGGTAATGCAAACAGAGACCCGATTAGATCATTTTATATTACGGTTAATATAAGAATTCAGCGTAATTCTATCACATTTGTTCAACATGCGTCGCTCCTATTTCAGATAGTGTACTGGGCTAGGCGTCATCTTAAAGCGCGTGGAAGGGCGAGTAAAATGCACTACTAAACTTCTATGATAGGGCAATCAGAGACCCGATTAGTTCATTTTATATTTTGGTTAATATAAGAATCCAGCGAAATTCTATCACATTTGTTCAATTTACGTCGCTTCTATTTCAGATAGCGTATTGGGCTAAGCGGCATCTCAAAGCGCACGAAAGGGCGAGTAAAATGCACTATTAAACTTCTAGGGTGGGGCAATCAGAGACCCGATAAGAACATTTTATATTACGGTTAATATAAGAATTCAGCGAAGTTCTATCGCATTTGTTCAATTTACGTCGCTCCTATTTCAGATAGCTTATTGGGCTAAGCGGCAACTCAAAGCGCATGAAAAAACGAGTGAAATGCACTATTAAACTTCTAGGGTAGGGCGAACAAAGACCCGATTAGATCATTTTACATTAAGGTTAAAATAAGAATTCAGCGAAATTCTATCACATTTGTTCAATTTACGTCGCTCCTATTTCAGATAGCGTATTGGGCTAAGATGCATCTCAAAGCGCAAGAAATGGCTCGTACAATGCACTATTCAACTTCTAGGGTAGCCCAAACAGCGACCGGATTAGATCATTTTATATTTTGGTTAATATAAGAATTCAGCGAAATTCTATCACATTTGTTCAATTTACGTCGCTCCTATTTCAGATAGCGTATTGGGCTAAGAGGCATCTCAAAGCGCATGAAATGACGAATAAAATGCACTATTAAACTTCTTGGGTAGGGCAAACAGAGACCCGATTAGATCATTTTACATTAAGGTTAAAATAAGAATTCAGCGAAATTCTATCACATTTGTTGAATTTACATCGCTCCAATTTCAGATAGCGTATTGGGCTAAGCGGCATCTCAATGCGCATGAAATGGCCAGTAAAATGCCCTATTAAACTTCTAGGATAAGGCAAACGGAGACCCGATTAGACCATTTCATATTACGGTTAATATAAGAATTCAGCGTTATTCTATCACATTTGTTCAACTTACGTCGCTCCTATTTCAAATAGCGTACTGGGCTAGGCGGCATCTTAAAGCGTGTGGAATGGCGAACAAAATGCACTCTTAAACTTCTATGATAGGGCAATCAGAGACCCGATTAGATCATTTTATAGTTTGGTTAATATAAGAATTCAGCGAAATTCTATCACATTTGTTCAATTTACGTCGCTCCTATTTCAGATAGCGTATTGGGCTAAGCGGCATCTCAAAGCGCAAGAAATGGCGAGTAAAATGCACTATTAAACTTCTAGGGTAGGGCAAACAGAGACCCCATTAGATCATTTTATATTATGGTTAATTTAAGAATTCAGCGAAATTCTATCACATTTGTTCAATTTACGTTGCTCCTATTTCAGATAGCGTATTGGGCTAAGCGGCATCTCAAAGCGCAAGAAATGGCGAGTAAAATGCACTATTAAACTTCTAGGGTCGGGCAAACAGAGACCAGTTTAGATCACTTTATATTATGGTTAATTTAAGAATTCAGCGAAATTCTATCTCATTTGTTCAATTTACGTCGATCCTATTGCAGATAGCGTATTGGGCTAAGCGGCATCTCAAAGCGCATGAAATGGCGAGTAAAATGCACTATTAAACTTCTATGGTAATGCAAACAGAGACCCGATTAGATCATTTAACATTATGGTAAATAAAAGGATTCAGCGAAATTCTATCACATTTGTTCAATTTACGTCGCTCCTATTTCAGATAGCGTACTGGGCTAGGCGGCATCTCAAAGAGCATGAAATGACGAGTAAAATGCTCTATTAAACTTCTAGGGTAGGGCAAACAGAGACCCGATTAGGTCATTTCATATTATGGTTCATTTTAGAATTCAGCGACATTCTATCACATTTGTTCAAGTTACATCGCTCCTATTTCAGATAGCTTATTGGGCTAAGCGGCATCTCAAAGCGCATGAAATGGCGAGTAAAATGCACTATTAAACTTCTAGGATAAGGCAAACAGAGACCCGATTAGATCATTTTATATTACGGTTAACATAAGAATTCAGCGTAATTCTGTGACATTTGTTCAACTTACGTAGCTCCTATTTCAGATAGCGTACTGGGCTAGGCGGCAACTTAAAGCGCGTGGAATGGCGAGTAAAATGCACTATTAAACTTCTATGATAGGGCAATCAGAGACCCGATTAGATCATTTTATATTTTGGTTAATATAAGAATCCAGCGAAATTCTATCACATTTGTTCAACTTACGTCGCTCCTATTTCAGATAGCGTATTGGGCTAAGCGGCATCTCACAGCGCACGAAAGGGCGAGTAAAATGCACTATTAAGCTTCTAGGGTTGGGCACATAGAGACCCGATTAGATCATTTTATATTATGGTTAATTTAAGAATTCAGCGAAATCCTATCACATTTGTTCATTTTACGGCGCTCCTATTTCAGATAGCGTATTGGGCTAAGCGGCATCTCAAAGCGCATGAAATGGCGAGTAAAATGCACTATTAAACTTCTAGGGTAGGGCAAACAGAGACCCCATTAGATCATTTTATATTATGGTTAATTAAAGAATTCAGCGAAATTCTATCACATTTCTTCAATTTACGTTGCTCCTATTTCAGATACCGTATTGTGCTAAGCGGCATCTCAAAGCGCAAGAAATGGCGAGTAAAATGCACTATTAAACTTCTAGGGTCGGGCAAACAGAGACCAGTTTAGATCACTTTATATTATGGTTAATTTAAGAATTCAGCGAAATTCTATCTCATTTGTTCAATTTACGTCGACCCTATTGCAGATAGCGTATTGGGCTAAGCGGCATCTCAAAGCGCATGAAATGGCGAGTAAAATGCACTATTAAACTTCTATGGTAATGCAAACAGAGACCCGATTAGATCATTTTATATTACGGTTAATATAAGAATTCAGCGTAATTCTATCACATTTGTTCAACATGCGTCGCTCCTATTTCAGATAGTGTACTGGGCTAGGCGTCATCTTAAAGCGCGTGGAAGGGCGAGTAAAATGCACTACTAAACTTCTATGATAGGGCAATCAGAGTCCCGTTTAGGTCATTTTATATTTTGTTTAATATAAGATTTCAGGGAAATTCTATCACATTTGTTCAATTTACGTCGCTCCTATTTCAGATAGCTATTGGGCTAAGCGGCATCTCAAAGCGCATGAAATGACGAGAGAAATGCACTATTAAACTTCTTGGGTAGGGCGAACAGAGACCCTATTACATCATTTTATATTATGGTTAATTTTAGAATTCAGCAAAATTCTATCACATTTGTTCAATTTACGTCGCTCCTATTTCAGATAGCGTACTGGGCTAGGCGGCATCTTAAAGCGCGTGGAATGACGAGTAAAATGCACTATTAAACTTCTATGGTAATGCAAACAGAGACCCGATTAGATCATTTTATATTACGGTTAATATAAGAATTCAGCGAAATTCTATCACATTTGTTCAAGTTACATCGCTCCTATTTCAGATAGCTTATTGGGCTAAGCGGCACCTCAAATCGCATGAAATGGCGAGTAAAATGCACTATTGAACTTCTAGGATAAAGCAAACAGAGACCCGATTAGATCATTTTATATTACGGTTAATATAAGAATTCAGCGTAATTCTGCCACATTTGTTCAAGTTACGTAGCTCCTATTTCAGATAGCGTACTGGGATAGGCGGCAACTTAAACCGCGTGGAATGGCGAGTAAAATGCACTATTAAACTTCTATGATAGGGCAATCAGAGACCCGATTAGTTCATTTTATATTTTGGTTAATATAAGAATCCAGCGAAATTCTATCACATTTGTTCAATTTACGTCGCTCCAATTTCAGATGGCTTATTGGGCTAAGCGGCATCGCAAAGCGCATGAATTGACGAGTGAAATGCACTATTAAACTTCTTGGGTAGGGCAAACAGAGACCCGATTAGATCATTTTACATTAAGGTTAAAATAAGAATTCAGCGAAATTCTATCACATTTGTTCAATTTACGTCGCTCCTATTTCAGATAGCGTACTGGGCTAGGCGGCATCTCAAAGCGCGTGGAATGACGAGTAAAATGCACTATTAAACTTCTATGATAGGGCAATCAGAGACCCGATTAGATCATTTTATATTTTGGTTAATATAAGAATTCAGCGAAATTCTATCACATTTGTTCAATTTACGTCGCTCCTATTTCAAATAGCGTATTGGGCTAAGCGGCATCTCCATGCGCATGAAATGGCGAGTAAAATGCACTATTAAACTTCTAGGATAAGGCAAATGGAGACCCGATTAGACCATTTTAAATTACGGTTAATATAAGAATTCAGCGTTATTCTATCACATTTGTTCAACTTACGTCGCTCCTATTTCAGATAGCGTACTCGGATAGGCGGCATCTTAAAGCGCGTGGAAAGGCGAGTAAAATGCACTATTAAACTTCGAGGGTAATGCAAACAGAGACCCGATTAGATCATTTTATATTACGGTTAATATAAGATTTCAGGGAAATTCTATCACATTTGTTCAATTTACGTCGCTCCTATTTCAGATAGCTATTGGGCTAAGCGGCATCTCAAAGCGCATGAAATGACGAGAGAAATGCACTATTAAACTTCTTGGGTAGGGCGAACAGAGACCCGATTACATCATTTTATATTATGGTTAATATAAGAATTCAGCGATATTCTATCGCATTTGTTCAATTTGCGTCGCTCCTATTTCAGATAGCGTATTGGGCTAAGCGGCATGTCAAGGCGCATGAAATGACGAATAAAATGCACTATTAAGCTTCTACGCTAGGGCGAACAGAGACCCGATTAGATCATTTAACATTATGGTAAATAAAAGAATTCAGCGAAATTCTATCACATTTGTTCAATTTACGTCGCTCCTATTTCAGATAGCGTACTGGGCTAGGCGGCATCTCAAAGCGCATGAAATGACGAGTAAAATGCTCTATTAAACTTCTAGGGTAGGGCAAACAGAGACCCGATTAGGTCATTTCATATTATGGTTCATTTTAGAATTCAGCGAAATTCTATCACATTTGTTCAAGTTACATCGCTCCTATTTCAGATAGCTTATTGGGCTAAGCGGCATCTCAAAGCGCATGAAATGGCGAGTAAAATGCACTATTAAACTTCTAGGATAAGGCAAACAGAGACCCGATTAGATCATTTTATATTACGGTTAATATAAGAATTCAGCGTAATTCTGTCACATTTGTTCAAGTTACGTAGCTCCTATTTCAGATAGCGTACTGGGCTAGGCGGCAACTTAAACCGCGTGGAATGGCGAGTAAAATGCACTATTAAACTTCTATGATAGGGCAATCAGAGACCCGATTAGATCATTTTATATTATGGTTAATTTAAGAATTCAGCGAAATTCTATCACATTTGTTCAATTTACATCGCTCCTATTTCAGATAGCGTATTGGGCTAAGCGGCATCTCAATGCGCATGAAATGGCCAGTAAAATGCACTATTAAACTTCTAGGATAAGGCAAACGGAGACCCGATTAGACCATTTCATATTACGGTTAATATAAGAATTCAGCGTTATTCTATCACATTTGTTCAACTTACGTCGCTCCTATTTCAGATAGCGTACTGGGCTAGGCGGCATCTTAAAGCGCATGAAATGGCGAGTAAAATGCACTATTAAACTTCTAGGGTAGGGCAATCAGAGACCCGATTAGATCATTTTATATTTTGGTTAATATAAGAATTCAGCGAAGTTCTATCACATTTGTTCAATTTACGTCGCTCCTATTTCAGATAGCGTATTGGGCTAAGCGGCATCTCAACGCGCAAGAAATTGCGAGTAAAATGCACTATTAAACTTCTAGGGTCGGGCAAACAGAGACCAGTTTAGATCACTTTATATTATGGTTAATTTAAGAATTCAGCGAAATTCTATCTCATTTGTTCAATTTACGTCGATCCTATTGCAGATAGCGTATTGGGCTAAGCGGCATCTCAAAGCGCATGAAATGGCGAGTAAAATGCACTATTAAACTACTATGGTAATGCAAACAGAGACCCGATTAGATCATTTTATATTACGGTTAATATAAGAATTCAGCGTAATTCTATGACATTTGTTCAACATGCGTCGCTCCTATTTCAGGTAGTGTACTGGGCTAGGCGGCATCTTAAAGCGCGTGGAAGGGCGAGTAAAATGCACTACTAAACTTCTATGATAGGGCAATCAGAGTCCCGTTTAGGTGATTTTATATTTTGTTTAATATAAGATTTCAGGGAAATTCTATCACATTTGTTCAATTTACGTCGCTCCTATTTCAGATAGCTATTGGGCTAAGCGGCATCTCAAAGCGCATGAAATGACGAGAGAAATGCACTATTAAACTTCTTGGGTAGGGCGAACAGAGACCCTATTACATCATTTTATATTATGGTTAATTTAAGACTTCAGCAAAATTCTATCACATTTGTTTAATTTACGTCGCTCCTATTTCAGATAGCGTATTGGGCTAAGCGGCATCTCAAAGCGCAAGAAATGGCGAGTAAAATGCACTATTAAACTTCTAGGGTAGGGCAAACAGAGACCCCATTAGATCATTTTATATTATGGTTAATTTAAGAATTCAGCGAAATTCTATCACATTTGTTCAATTTACGTTGCTCCTATTTCAGATAGCCTATTGGGCTAAGCGGCATCTCAAAGCGCAAGAAATGGCGAGTAAAATGCACTATTAAACTTCTAGGGTGGGGCAAACAGAGACCAGTTTAGATCACTTTATATTATGGTTAATATAAGAATTCAGCGTAATTCTATCACATTTGTTCAACATACGTCGCTCCTATTTCAGATAGTGTACTGGGCTAGGCGGCATCTTAAAGCGCGTGGAAGGGCGAGTAAAATGCACTACTAAACTTCTATGATAGGGCAATCAGAGTCCCGTTTAGATCATTTTACATTTTGTTTAATATAAGATTTCAGGGAAATTCTATCACATTTGTTCAATTTACGTCGCTCCTATTTCAGATAGCTATTGGGCTATGCGGCATCTCAAAGCGCATGAAATGACGAGAGAAATGCACTATTAAACTTCTTGGGTAGGGCGAACAGAGACCCGATTACATCATTTTATATTACGGTTAATTTAAGAATTCAGCAAAATTCTATCACATTTGTTCAATTTGCGTCGCTCCTATTTCAGATAGCGTATTGGGCTAAGCGGCATCTCAAAGCGCATGAAATGGCCAGTAAAATGCACTATTAAACTTCTAGGATAAGGCAAACGGAGACCCGATTAGACCATTTCATTTTACGGTTAATATAAGAATTCAGCGTTATTCTATCACATTTGTTCAACTTACGTCGCTCCTATTTCAGATAGCGTACTGGGCTAGGCGGCGTCTTAAAGCGCGTGGAATGGCGAGCAAAATGCACTCTTAAACTTCTATGATAGGGCAATCAGAGACCCGATTAGATCATTTTATATTTTGGTTAATATAAGAATTCAGGGAAATTCTATCACATTTGTTTAATTTACGTCGCTCCTATTTCAGATAGCGTATTGGGCTAAGCGGCATCTCAAAGCGCAAGAAATGGCGAGTAAAATGCACTATTAAACTTCTAGGGTAGGGCAAACAGAGACCCCATTAGATCATTTTATATTATGGTTAATTTAAGAATTCAGCGAAATTCTATCACATTTGTTCAATTTACGTTGCTCCTAGTTCAGATAGCCTATTGGGCTAAGCGGCATCTCAAAGCGCAAGAAATGGCGAGTAAAATGCACTATTAAACTTCTAGGGTGGGGCAAACAGAGACCAGTTTAGATCACTTTATATTATGGTTAATATAAGAATTCAGCGTAATTCTATCACATTTGTTCAACATACGTCGCTCCTATTTCAGATAGTGTACTGGGCTAGGCGGCATCTTAAAGCGCGTGGAAGGGCGAGTAAAATGCACTACTAAACTTCTATGATAGGGCAATCAGAGTCCCGTTTAGATCATTTTACATTTTGTTTAATATAAGATTTCAGGGAAATTCTATCACATTTGTTCAATTTACGTCGCTCATATTTCAGATAGCTATTGGGCTATGCGGCATCTCAAAGCGCATGAAATGACGAGAGAAATGCACTATTAAACTTCTTGGGTAGGGCGAACAGAGACCCGATTACATCATTTTATATTATGGTTAATTTAAGAATTCAGCAAAATTCTATCACATTTGTTCAATTTACGTCGCTCCTATTTCAGATAGCGTACCCGGATAGGCGGCATCTTGAAGCGCGACGAATGGTGAGTAAAATGCACTATTAAACTTCTATGATAGGGCAATCAGAGACCCGATTAGACCATTTTATATTACGGTTAATATAAGAATTCAGCGTTATTCTATCACATTTGTTCAACTTACGTCGCTCCTATTTCAGAAAGCGTACTCGGATAGGCGGCATCTTAAAGCGCGTGGAATGGCGAGTAAAATGAACTATTAAGCTTCTCGGGTAATGCAAACAGAGACCCGATTAGATCATTTTATATTACGGTTAATATAAGATTTCAGGGAAATTCTATCACATTTGTTCAATTTACGTCGCTCCTATTTCAGATAGCTATTGGGCTAAGCGGCATCTCAAAGCGCATGAAATGACGAATAAAATGCACTATTAAGCTTGTACGCTAGGGCGGACAGAGACCCGATTAGATCATTTTATATTATGGTTAATATAAGAATTCAGCGAAATTCTATCACATTTGTTCAATTTGCGTCGCTCCTATTTCAGATAGCGTATTGGGCTAAGCGGCATCTCAAAGCGCATGAAATGACGAATAAAATGCACTATTAAGCTTGTACGCTACGCCGAACAGAGACCCGATTAGATCATTTAACATTATGGTAAATAAAAGAATTCAGCGAAATTCTATCACATTTGTTCAATTTACGTCGCTCCTATTTCCGATAGCGTACTGGGCTAGGCGGCCTCTCAAAGCGCATGAAATGACGAGTAAAATGCTCTATTAAACTTCTAGGGTAGGGCAAACAGAGACCCGATTAGGTCATTTCATATTATGGTTAATTTAAGAATTCAGCGAAATTCTATCACATTTGTTCAAGTTACATCGCTCCTATTTCAGATAGCTTATTGGGCTAAGCGGCATCTCAAAGCGCATGAAATGGCGAGTAAAATGCACTATTAAACTTCTAGGATAAGGCAAACAGAGACCCGATTAGATCATTTTATATTACGGTTAATATAAGAATTCAGCGTAATTCTGTCACATTTGTTCAAGTTACGTAGCTCCTATTTCAGATAGCGCACTGGACTAGGCGGCAACTTAAACCGCGTGGAATGGCGAGTAAAATGCACTATTAAACTTCTATGATAGGGCAATCAGAGACCCGATTAGTTCATTTTATATTTTGGTTAATATAAGAATCCAGCGAAATTCTATCACATTTGTTCAATTTACGTCGCTCCTATTTCAGATAGCGTATTGGGCTAAGCGGCATCTCAAAGCGCACGAAAGGGCGAGTAAAATGCACTATTAAACTTCTAGGGTGGGGCAAGCAGAGACCCGATCAGATCATTTTATATTACGGTTAATATAAGAATTCAGCGAAGTTCTATCACATTTGTTCAATTTACGTCGCTCCTATTTCAGATAGCTTATTGGGCTAAGCGGCAACTCAGAGCGCATGAAATGACGAGTGAAATGCACTGTTAAACTTCTAGGGTAGGGCGAACAAAGACCGGATTAGATCATTTTACATTAAGGTTAAAATAAGAATTCAGCGAAATTCTATCACTTTTGTTCAATTTACGTCGCTCCTATTTCAGATAGCGTATTGGGCTAAGCTGCATCTCAAAGCGCAAGAAATGGCTCGTAAAATGCACTATTAAACTTCTAGGGTAGGGCAAACAGAGACCGGATTAGATCATTTTATATTTTGGTTAATATAAGAATTCAGCGAAATTCTATCACTTTTGTTCAATTTACGTCGCTCCTATTTCAGATAGCTTATTGGGCTAAGCGGCAGCTCAGAGCGCATGAAATGACGAGTGAAATCCACTGTTAAACTTCTAGGGTAGGGCGAACAAAGACCCGATTAGATCATTTTACATTAAGGTTAATATAAGTATTCAGGGAACTTCTATCACATTTGTTCAATTTACGTCGCTCCTATGTCAGATAGCGTATTGGGCTAGGCGGCATCTTAAAGCGCGTGGAATGGCGAGTAAAATGCACTATTAATCTTCTATGATAGGGCAATCAGAGACCCGATTAGATCATTTTATATTTTGGTTAATATAAGAATTCAGCGTAATTCTATCACATTTGTTCAATTTACGTCGCTCCTATATCAGATAGCATATTGGGCTAAGCGGCATCTCAAAGCGCATGAAATGGCGAGTAAAATGCACTATTAAACTTCTAGGGTAATGCAAACAGAGACCCGATTGGATCATTTTATGTTACGGTTAATATAAGAATTCAGCGAAATTCTATCACATTTGTTCAATTTACGTCGCTCCTATTTCAGATAGCGTATTGGGCTATGCGGCATCTCAAAGCGCATGAAATGACGAGAGAAATGCACTATTAAACTTCTTGGGTAGGGCGAACAGAGACCCGATTACATCATTTTATATTATGGTTAATTTAAGAATTCAGCAAAATTCTATCACATTTGTTCAATTTACGTCGCTCCTATTTCAGATAGCGTACTGGGCTACGCGGTATCTTAAAGCGCGTGGAATGGCGAGTAAAATGCACTATTAAACTTCTAGGATAAGGCAAACAGAGACCCGATTAGATCATTTTATATTACGGTTAATATAAGAATTCAGCGTAATTCTGTCACATTTGTTCAAGTTACGTAGCTCCTATTTCAGATAGCGCACTGGGCTAGGCGGCAACTTAAACCGCGTGGAATGGCGAGTAAAATGCACTATTAAACTTCTATGATAGGGCAATCAGAGACCCGATTAGTTCATTTTATATTTTGGTTAATATAAGAATCCAGCGAAATTCTATCACATTTGTTCAACTTACGTCGCTCCTACTTCAGATAGCGTACTGGGCTCGGCGGCATCTTAAAGCGCAAGAAATGGCGGGTAAAATGCACTATTAAACTTCTAGGGTAGGGCAAACAGAGACCCGATAAGATGATTTTATATTATGGTTAATTTAAGAATTCAGCCAAATTCTATCACATTTGTTCAATTTACGTCGCTCCTATTTCAGATAGCGTATTGGGCTAAGCGCCATCTCAAAGCGCATGAAATGGCGAGTAAAATGCACTATTAAACTTCTAGGGTAGGGCAAACAGAGACCCGATTAGATCATTTTATATTATGGTTAATTTAAGAATTCAGCCAAATTCTATCACATTTGTTCAATTTACGTCGCTCCTATTCCAGATAGCGTACTGGGATAGGCGGAATCTTAAAGCGCGTGGATTGACGAGTAAAATGCACTATTAAACTTCTATGATAAGGCAATCAGAGACCCGATTAGATCATTTTATATTTTGGTTAATATAAGAATTCAGGGAAATTCTATCACATTTGTTCAATTTACGTCGCTCCTATTTCAGATAGCGTATTGGGCTAAGCGGCATCTCAAAGCGCATGAAATGGCGAGTAAAATGCACTGTAAACTTCTAGGGTAGGGCAAACAGAGACCCGATTAGATCATTTTATATCATATACGGTTAATATAAGAATTCAGCGTAAGTCTATCACATTTGTTCAATTTACGTCGCTCCTATTTCAGATAGCTTATTGGGCTAAGCGGCATCTCAAAGCGCATGAAATGACGAGTGAAATGCACTATTTAACTTCTAGGGTAGGGCAAACAGAGAACCGATTAGATCATTTTATATTATGGTTAATTTAAGAATTCAACCAAATTCTATCACATTTGTTCAATTTACGTCGCTCCTATTTCAGATAGCGTACTGGGCTAGGCGGAATCTTAAAGCGCGTGGATTGTCGAGGAAAGTGCACTATTAAACTTCTCTGGTAGGGCTATCAGAGACCCGATTAGATCATTTTATATTTTGGTTAATATAAGAATTCAGCGTAATTCTATCACATTTGTTCAATTTACGTCGCTCCTATATCAGATAGCATATTGGGCTAAGCGGCATCTCAAAGCGCATGAAATGACGAGTGCAATGCACTATTAAACTTCTAGGGTAGTGCAAACAGAGACCCGATTAGATCATTTTATATTATGGTTAATTTACGAATTCAGCAAAATTCTATCACATTTGTTCAATTTCCATCGCTCCTATTTCAGATATCGTATTGGGCTAAGCGGCAACTCAAAGCGCATGAAATGACGAGTGAAATGCAGTATTAAACATCTAGGGTAGGGAGAACAGAGACCCGATTAGGTCATTTTACATTAAGGTTAATATAAGAATTCCGGGAAATTCTATCACATTTGTTCAATTTACGTCGCTCCTATTTCAGATAGCGTATTGGGCTAAGCGGCATCTCAAAGCGCATGAAATGGCGAGTAAAATGCACTGCTAAACTTGTAGGGTAGGGCAAACACAGACCCGATTAGATCATTTTATATTATAGTTAATTTAAGATGTCAGCAAAATTCTGTCACATTTGTTCAATTTACGTCGCTCCAATTTCAGATAGCGTACTGGGTTAGGCGGCATCTTAAAGCGCGTGGAATGGCGATCAAAATGCACTACTAAACTTCTATGGTATGGCAATCAGAGACCCGACTAGATAATTTTATATTTTGGTTAATATAAGAATTCTGCTAAATTCTATCACAATTGTTCAATTTACGTCGCTCCTATTTCAGATAGCGTATTGGGCTAAGCGGCATCTCAAAGCGCATGAAATGACGAGTGAAAGGCACTCTTAAACTTCTAGGGTAGGGTGAACAGAGAACCGATTAGATCATTTTATATTACGGTTAATATAAGAATTCAGCGTAATTCTATCACATTTGTTCAACTTACGTCGCTCCTACTTCAGATAGCGTACTGGGCTCGGCGGCATCTTAAAGCGCAAGAAATGGCGGGTAAAATGCACTATTAAACTTCTAGGGTAGGGCAAAGAGAGACCCGATAAGATGATTTTATATTATGGTTAATTTAAGAATTCAGCCAAATTCTATCACATTTGTTCAATTTACGTCGCTCCTATATCAGATAGCATATTGGGCTAAGCGGCATCTCAAAGCGCATGAAATGACGAGTGCAATGCACTATTAAACTTCTAGGGTAGTGCAAACAGAGACCCGATTAGATCATTTTATATTATGGTTAATTTACGAATTCAGCAAAATTCTATCACATTTGTTCAATTTCCATCGCTCCTATTTCAGATATCGTATTGGGCTAAGCGGCAACTCAAAGCGCATGAAATGACGAGTGAAATGCAGTATTAAACATCTAGGGTAGGGAGAACAGAGACCCGATTAGGTCATTTTACATTAAGGTTAATATAAGAATTCCGGGAAATTCTATCACATTTGTTCAATTTACGTCGCTCCTATTTCAGATAGCGTATTGGGCTAAGCGGCATCTCAAAGCGCATGAAATGGCGAGTAAAATGCACTGCTAAACTTGTAGGGTAGGGCAAACACAGACCCGATTAGATCATTTTATATTATAGTTAATTTAAGATGTCAGCAAAATTCTGTCACATTTGTTCAATTTACGTCGCTCCAATTTCAGATAGCGTACTGGGTTAGGCGGCATCTTAAAGCGCGTGGAATGGCGAGTAAAATGCACTACTAAACTTCTATGGTATGGCAATCAGAGACCCGACTAGATAATTTTATATTTTGGTTAATATAAGAATTCTGCTAAATTCTATCACAATTGTTCAATTTACGTCGCTCCTATTTCAGATAGCGTATTGGGCTAAGCGGCATCTCAAAGCGCATGAAATGACGAGTGAAGGCACTCTTAAACTTCTAGGGTAGGGTGAACAGAGAACCGATTAGATCATTTTATATTACGGTTAATATAAGAATTCAGCGTAATTCTATCACATTTGTTCAACTTACGTCGCTCCTACTTCAGATAGCGTACTGGGCTCGGCGGCATCTTAAAGCGCAAGAAATGGCGGGTAAAATGCACTATTAAACTTCTAGGGTAGGGCAAAGAGAGACCCGATAAGATGATTTT